>JAJIBD010003012.1:0-41175 GCA_021461705.1 Cryptotis parvus
AGATTGCAACCTTGTCTTGTCCCTGATCTCAGGGGGAAGGCTTTCAATATTTCCCCATTGGGAATGATGTTCGCTGTGGGCTTTTGTTAGATGGCTGTAACTATCTTGAGGAAAGTTATTTCAATTCCCCATTTTCTGGAGGGTTTTAATCATGAACGGATGCTGGATCTTGTCAAATGCTTTCTCTGCATCTATTGATAGGATCATATGGTTTTAATTTTTTCTTTTATTGATATGATGTATTATGTTGATTGACTTGTGAATGTTGAACCATCCTTGCATTCCTGGGATGAATCCTACTTGGTCATGATATATAATCTGCTTGATGAGTGTTTGGATTCTGTTTGCTAGTATTTTGTTGAAGATATTAGCATCCGTGTTCATCAGGGATATTGGTCTGTAGTTTTCTTTCTTTGTCTTATCTCTCCCTGCTTTGGGTATCAGGGTGATATGTGCCTCATAGAAGCTGTTTGAGAGTGTTTCTGTTTCTTCTATTTCCTGGAAGAGCTTGAAAAGGACTGGCGGTAGGTCCTCTTAAAGGTTTGGTAGAGTTCACTAGTGAATCCATCTGGACCTGGGCTTTTGTGTTTGGGCAGACTTTTTATTACTGTTTCAATTTCCTCCATGGTGATAGGCTTATTCAAGTATTGCAGGTCTTCTTGTTTCAGCCTTGGGAGATTATCGGACCTCAGGAATTCATCCATTTCTTCTAGATTCTCATGTTTCATGGCATACAGGCTCTCAAAGTAGTCTCTGATGATCTTTGGATTTCTGTGGTTTCTGTTTTGATGTCACCATTTTTATTTCTGAATCTGTTTATTTGGGTTCTCTCTTTCCCTTTCCTTACAAGTCTTGCCAATGGTTTGTCAATTTGTTTATTTTTTCGAACAACCAGCTCTTGGTTTCATTAATCTTTTGGATTGTTTTTTTAATTTTCAACTCATTGATTTCCTCTCTAAGTTTTATTATTTCCTTTTTTTCTGCCTGGGGTGGGGCTTCTTTTTTGTTGGTCTTTTTCTAATGTATTCAGCTGTGTAGTCAGGTTATTTATGTGGGCCCTTTCTTCTTTCCTGATGAATGCTTGCAGAGCTATAAACTTTCCCCTTAACACTGCTTTTGCCGTGTCCCACAAGTTCTTATAGTTGGTGTCTTCATTGTCATTTGTTTCCAGGAATCTTTGGATTTCCTGTTTGATTTCTTCTATGACAGATTGGTTGTTCAGCAGTGAGCTGTTAAGTTTCCAGGTGTTTGGTTTGACTCCCTGTTTCTGTGTATGGTTAGCTTCCATTTTCAGTGCATCATGTTCTGAAAAGATAGTTGACACAGTTTCTATATTTTTATTTTATTGAGGTATGCTTTGTGGCTCAGCATGTGGTCTATCTTGGAGAATGTTCCATGTGCACCGGAGAAAAATGTGTATTCAGCTTTTTTGGCATGAAAAGCCCTGTATATGTCCACCAGCTCTCTTTCTTCCATTTCTTCATTCAGGGCCAATATTTCCTTGATGAGTTTCAGTCTTGTTGATTTGTCCATAGTTGACAGAGCTGTGTTGAAGTCTCCAACTATTATTGTGCTACTGTTAATGTCTTCTTTGAGATCTCTTAGCAGTTGTTTTAAGTATTTTGCTGGCCCCTCATTGGCTGCATATATGTTTAGTAGTGTAATTTCTTCCTGGTATATATAGCCCTTAATTAGTAAGAAATGGCCTTCGCCATGGACTTTTGAGTATTGATTTTATAACCTTTCACTTTACTGTATAAGTCCATTGTTTCTA
This sequence comes from Cryptotis parvus, assembly GCA_021461705.1. NCBI lineage: Eukaryota > Metazoa > Chordata > Mammalia > Eulipotyphla > Soricidae > Cryptotis > Cryptotis parvus. Next base: position 1,775 of record JAJIBD010003012.1, read on the forward strand.
GTAGCTTTTCGTTTGAGTCTTTAGGATTCTCTAAGTATAATTTCAAGTCATCTGCAAAGAGTTAGAGCTTGATCCCTTCCTTTCCTATTGAATGATCATGACATCTTTTCCTTGCCTAACTTCTATGGTAGGTAAGTACTTCCAATACTATATTAAGTAGAAGTGTCAAAAGTTGGGAAGCTTTCATGTGCCTGATTTTAGTTTTAGATATTCCCCCATTGAGCACAATGCTTCCTGTGAGCTTAAGGGTATATAGCCTTGACTGTATTTAGGAAAGTTCCTCTAATTCCAATTTTATGGAGAGTTTTTATGATTATTGGGTTTTGATCTTGTCAAATGCTTTCTTTGCATCTATTTATATGATCATAAGGTTTTTATATTTTCTTATATTGACATGGTGTATTATGTTGATTGACTTGAGAGCATTAAAATATCCTTGAACCCCCCAGGATGAATCTTACTTGGTCATGGTGTATGATCTTTTCATGAGTTTTTGGATTCTGTTTGCTAGTATTTTTTTAGGATCATTGCATCTGTGTTCATCACGGATATTGGTGTGTAATCCTCTTTTTTTTTTGGTGGTGTCTCTGTTTTTGCTATTAGGGTAATATGTGCCTCATTGAAACTATTTGGGGCTGTTTCTGTTTCTTCAATTTCTTGGAAAAAGTCTGAAGAGGATTGGCACTAGGACCTCTTTAATGGTTTGAAAGCATTCACTAGTGAATCCACTTGAACCTGGACTTTTGTTTTTGGGAAGACTTGATTACTGTTTCAATTTCCTCTATAGTGATAGGTCTCTTCAGGTACTCCAAATATTCTTTGCTTCAGCGTGGGAGTGATACCAGTAAGCCTGACAAGAAGCCAGAGCAAACCACACATCATCAGTTAGTCATTCTCAACATCCAGACTCTATAGTTCCTCAGAGTTCCATCCAATAGAAAACCTGATCTTCCCCCTCTAAGTTTCAACAGTAAATGCTCGGGTTGAGAGCCTTCTACTGAGACTATACCACCTACACAGTAAAGCCTGGCAAGCTACCGTGTTTTATTTACTTTTATGCCAAAGACTAGTAACTATTATGGACCTCAGTTCCATAACCTGAAGAATGGTTTCTGGCTCCTTCTGTCCCTGTAGCAAGTACATGCTCTTGGGTTGCACTTGGTTGTGACAGGACTAATGGAGATGTTACTAGTGCCCACTCGAGCAAATCGATGAACAATGGGAAGACAGTGATACAGTGATACAGCGTGGGAGGTTTTAGGAATCCAGGATTCTATCCATTTTTTTTCAAGAATTTCTTGTTTTGGCATAAAAATTCCAAAAGCAATCTCTGATATCTTTTGAATTTCTTTGGTTTCTGTTATGATGCCCCTCCTTTTAATTTCTGATTTAACTTAGGTTTCTCTCTCTCTCTCTCTCTCTCTCTCTCTCTGTGATTCTTGTGGTCTATCAATCTTATTTATTTTTTTCAAAGGACCACCTCTTGTCTTCATTGATCTTTTGAAATTTTTTTTTGGGGATATCAGCTCATTGATTTCTGCTCTAAGTTTTATTATTTCCTTCCTCCTGCCTGAGTTGGGCTCCTTCTGTTGGTAGTTTTCTAAGTTAAGTGGTCAAATTATGTATGTGGATCCTTACTTCCTGATGAATGCTGCAGAGCTATAAACTTTCCTCTTAACACTTCTTGTGTTAAGCTGTGTCCCACAAGTTCTGGTAATTCGTGCTCTCATGCTCACTTGTTTCCAGGAATCTTTTGATTTCTTCTTTGATTTCTTTTCTAACTCATTGGTTGCTCAATATGAGCTGTTTAATTTTCAGATGTTTAATTTGACTCTCCACTTCTGTGTGTGATTAACTTCTATTTTAAGTGCATCATCATCTGAAAGGATAGTAGATACTATCTCTGACTTCTTGATTTTATGGAGGTTGGCTTTGTGGCACAGTATGTGGACTATCTTGGAAAATATCCCATGTGCACTCAAAAAAATGTGTATTTGGATTTTTGGGAATGAAAAACCCTGTATATATCTATTAGCCTTCTCTCTTCCATTTCTTATTACAGATCCACTATTTTCTTGCTAAGTTTTAGTGTCATTGATCTATCAAGAGGTGAGAAGGCAGTGTTAATGTCTCAAACTACTATAGTGTAGCTGCCAGTGTCCTCCTTGAAGTATATTAGCAGTTGTTTGAAACACTTTGCTTTTACCTCATTGGCTGCATATATAGTTTATGTGTGTACTTTTATAAGGATGTACATATACCTTGCTTATTAATAAATAGGCTTTGCTCTCTGTTCTAACATTTTTAGCCTGAAGTCTATGTTGTTGGATAAAGTATGGCCAACCCCATCTTTGTGAAGGAGTTGTTTGCTTGAAGAATTGTTTTCTGAGTCTGTGTTTGTACTGACTATTTGACTGTGCTTTTTGTAGGCAGCAGAATGTTGGATTCAGTGTTTTAATCCATTTTGCTGCTCTGTGTCTCTTAAATGGTGCATTTAGTCATTAGACATTGAGAGAGATTATTGTCATGGGGTTTGTGCCTTCTTTCTAGAGAAATTTGTTGTGGTTGTGGGGTTTGTCTTGCCTTACAGTTGTACCTTCAGTCTTTTTTTTAAATTAGGTTTTGAGTCTATGAAGTTACTGAGCTGTTGTTTATCCATGAAGTCTGTATTCTTCCTTCACATATGAATGTGAAATTGGCTGGGTAAAGTGTTCTTGTGAGGCCTTCATTTCAAAAGCATTTTTATTATATCCTACCATTGACCTTAGGCCTGGAGAGTTTCATATGATAGGTCTGTCAATTTAAGGGTTACTCCTTTGAATGTAATTTCATTGTTCGATCTCGCTGCTTTCAGATTGTATTTCTATCTATGATATTTGATGTTCTGATTAGGATATGTTTTGGGGGTCCTTTATTGTCACCTCTTTTAGCTGGTACCTTTCACGCTTCTTTGATATGTGTGCCTTCATTTTCCAGCTCTTAGAACTTCTTAGTAATGATATCTTTAACTATTCCTATCTCATTGGGTTGCCTCCCTGTTTCTCTGGGACACCAATGATTCTTATACTGATCCTCCTGAATTCATCCTATAGTTATGTTCCCTAACCTTGAGCTACTTTGAGGTCTTTAACATCTTCTCTTGTTGCCTGGATGTTTTCTACAGCTTATCTTCAAGCTCACTGATTTTTTGTCTTCTGCTGTTGTCATTCTACTGTTGAGGATACTATTGAGTTTTTCATTTCATCTACCAAATTTTTTATTAATGACTTTTTTTAAGTTTTATTTCTGTTCACATTTCTTCCTGAAATTTACTGGATGTATGTAAACTGTTTCTTTCACATACACCTGTATTTTATTGGCTGTCTGTTCCACTGTTCCTTTGTGCTCACTGAACATCCTCACCATTTCATCTCTGAACTCTTTGCCAGAGATATTTTGTACGTGGGTATTCCTTGTTGAGGCTTCAGAGCTCCTGTCTTCCCTTCACTCCGTGTGATGGGGTTCTGTGATGTTTTCTCATGGTACCTATGGCAGTATGGATGTTGATCTCTTCTTTCCCCTTCTAGAATATTCATTTTCTTTTTGATCTTTCCTTGTAACTGTATGGAGCCTCTTTGAAAATGGATCTTAAGGACTATATAGTGGGAATATAACTGTCAGCTCTGTTTGCAGCTACCTGTTTGCTTTTCTGACCTGATGGCAGGGACTTAGCAGAGTTCCATGCATTTGAATCCTGAGAGGTCGCCCTCGTAGGAATGTTTTCCCTGGGTTCAAGCTGCTGCTTCTACTTTTGCCACAGCTGCTGCCACCCGAGGGCTACATTTTACTTTAAATGTGTCTTATTACAATTTAAGTTTTATGAAGTGAGAATTTTTTTATCTGAGATTGTCTTACTTCATTCATTGCTATTCTTTCATTTAATTGAATGATGCCTGTTACAACATAGGCCCTCAAATATTTGAGGAAGGAAATTACAATAAATGGTATTGATCTAAACAATTTCCTCCCATTCTCATGTTTTAGTCATATAATGTTCCAGCACCAGTCCCTTCACCACTGTACATTTACATTCTCATTAAAAAATCAATAATCTACAAATACAATGCTAGCACCAAATAACAAAAGTACCTATGGAAACTGGTTTCGTCCTAACAATAGCATTTCTATTTGCTCAGTGATATTAATCGCCAATAATTGCAATTTCAATCCCATTCAAAGAAAAAAGATGTAAATACTTAAAATCAGGTCACAGGAAAACACATTAAGAATCATATTTATTATTGCAGTGGTGCAATGGAGAGTAGGAATTTTGGATAAAAGTGGTTAAAAGGTACAAACTTATAGTTAGAATACTAGGAATGCAATTAACAGCATCATAGCTGTAGTTAAAAACTACTGTGGACATCCAAAAGAGCAAGAACAACCAGTGCTGGTGTGGATGCAGGGAGAAAGGACTCCCATCCATTGTTGGTGGGAATGTCAACTGATCCAGCCTTTTTGGAAAACAATATGAATATTTCTCTACAAGCTAGAAATTGAACTCCCATTTGATCCAGCAATACCACTCTAGGGAATATATCCTGCAAGCCCCAAAACACACAGAAGAAACACCATCTGCACTTCTATGTTCATAGCAGCACTATTCACAATAGCTAGAGAATGGAAACAACCTGAGTGCCCAAGAACAGACAACTGTATAAAGGAAACTATGGTACATCTACACAATAAATACTACGAAGCTTCTAGAAAAACAAAGTTATGAAATCTTCCTATATTGATGGATATGAGAGTATCATGCTAAGTGAAATTAGCTATAAGAAAAAGGACAGATATAGAATGACTATATTATTTGTGGAATATAAAAAAATAATATGAGACTAATACCCAAGACCAGGAAAAAAATGAGACCAGGTCGTATTGTCAATGGTTGGAATTTGCCACAAGTGTGTGGGGATCAGAGGTTAGGTAAGATAGAGAAGGGTCCAGTGTCCTAATAATTGTTGGAAATGGTAATGTCAGACTAGAATGAGGAAAAGGAGGAGGAGGAGAAGGAAGAGGAGGAGAAGGAAGAAAAAGGAAGAGGAGGAGGAGGAGGACAAAGAAGAAATGTGTGCCATAGAAGCAGGCTGGGGGAGTAGGGGGAGGAAATCTGGGGATATTGGTGTTGGGAAATGTGCACTGGTGGAGAGGTGGGTGACAGATTACTGCATGACTGAAACCCAATCATGAACAGCTTTGTAATGTATATTTCATGGTGGTATAATAAAATTTAAAAAAAAACAAAAACTGCTGTGTGATATATATATATAAAGTGGTTAAAAGAGTAAATTCTGAGTTCCCATTACAAGGTTTTAAAAAATTATTTTGCTTTTTTATTTTACTGTAACTGTATGAAATGTTAAAGAGACTTTTTCATGTGCCATTGTTTACATTTGCATTTGCTTTGGTAAGGATTTTCTTTCTGCATTTTAAAAATCAAGTTGTTTATTTTGATTATTGTCAAGTATTGTGAGTTCTCTCATATATTGTGGATATTTTAAGTACAGTGAAAATGAACAATTATTTTTCAATGGCATTTTTATAAATGCCATTGGAACATAATACAAGAGTAATATCTCAGTTTTATTAAATGTAATAAATGTATTGCTCTTGTATAAATTCAAGGGTAATATCTCAATTTTATTAAATGTAAGGATTTTATAATTTATTTGAGAGGGAATTATATGTCCTGAGTCATCTCTTATTTGCTCCTTATATGATTCTGCATTAGTTTTGGCTATGAAAGCCAACTGTGTACAATATGAAAGACAGAAGCGAGGAAGAGAATTGGGCACACAATTTGCCCATCTTTCTTGCTAGCATTACTAACCTATGCAATGGTGCTACTGTGAACTCAGATATCAAACGTGTCTTGCTTCTGGCCTCAGATCTCCCTTTGCTATAGCAAAGCCTGGGATTCTAGACAATCTTCCTGAGCCCAGTAGATCACACTACATCAACCTGGATCTCAGAATCAGTGCTAGTAAATCAAAACAGGAGTTTCCTGCACTTATTGGTATGCTTAATAAATAAGTGAAATGGATGCATTGTTTTGAAATGAGTATCTTGGGAGAAATGCTAAGTATTCCACTGTGAGTTACATTCTTTTGATTTAAAGAAAATCATGCCCATAACAACTGTTTTATACTATAGTTTCTTATCTTTAAAGAAATAGCATATATTTCATAGTGTAAATATATGCTATACATTTTATTTTATTTATACATATATAAATAAAATAAATTATATATATACATAAAATAAATATATATATAAATAAAATAAATGTTATTGCTATAACATTAATGTAATCTGGCTATATATATATTGCAGATTACATTAATGTATATATATATATACATATAGCCAGGTTACATTAATGTTACAGCAATAAAAGGAAAGGTTTTATTTTTCCCAGGTTTAATCTAGTGAGTGACCAATGTCTTTATCTCATTTTTTCTCCTTATGAAGAATTTTGTCATATTCTTCACTGGAAAGAGAAACTATTGCATATTGTAAAGCCTGTGTGCTTTGGTTTTAACTTTCTAGATTATTTTCTCCATGTCTAACAGGCTATGTGAGTTGAAAAAGTAAATTTATTCACGTATGAGAATAAATTAATGACTGCCTCCCAGAGTGTGGTTGTTGTGGGCCATGGGGTGCTGGCACACAGGCAACACTATCCTTGACATTCTTTACACATTATCTTATTCTGATGGCAGAATTCCATCCCATTAATATTGACTTCTGAAACTTCTGAAGCATTTTTTAGCTGGGAGTGGAAGTGGAAGAGGATAATTAGTGTGAATCCTGCTATTCTCTCCCTTCTATTTCCCAGAAGAGTGATTGTCCTCGTGGAATTTGTATGAACCTGTCTACATTGATTTCTATTCTCTGGAAAGAGTAACTGGTTTGAGGATGGGAAAATTGATCAATCCACCACATTTCAACTTTCTGACCAACTTTTATTCTTGGTAAATGTTGCCATATAAAGATACTGTGCATGAGAGAAATCAAGTCCAGCATGGGCAGAATTTGTGGAGTTTGGTGTCATGTAGATTTGACTTTCCTGCTTTCCTGCAGAACTGGTCTAGTGTAGACCAGGGAGCTCAGATCTAGGTCAAAGGACCCACCTAGCACACACGCATGGCTTTCTTAGCCCACAGGTGACTATCTCTATTGCCACTTCATTGGCATTTAGTGAGTATTACTATACTCTGCTTCTCACCTCCTCAGTAACACAGACTGCAAGGAAAGATATCTTTCTTCTTGGCATATCAGTTCATTCCATAGAACTCTTTGTAATAACCTATGATCATGTGAAATGGACAAAAACAACTTTATTCTGTTTCCAGTGTTGTTCCTTTAGATGTGATCTATGTATTGATTATTTTGAAGGATTTTTTTTAGTTTTCTTCAGTATTTTATCTGATTCTTATGAAGGGTAACCTGGTTATAATATCTTTACAGGATAATTTGATGTATATAATTTTTTATAAAGATACACATGACATACCTATTCCCCCCCATTCCACTCTTTTGACTTGCATGCTCTGTTTAAGTTTGATTTTTCACAGTTGGATAAAAGTCTTCCCCATTGTTCATCGATTTGCTTCGAGTGGGCACTAGTAACATCTCCATTAGTCCTGTCACAAGCAGAGTGCAACCCAAGGGCATCTACTTGCTACAGGGACAGGAGGAGCCCGACAACAACTGCCCTGTTGGATAAAAAGGAGCTGATTAATTTCTCTTTTCTTACTCAGATGGGAAGGTCATATGTATGCTGGGTGGGTCCTTAATACTACATTTTCTATTCTCTACTCAAATCTTTTAAAGTTACACAAATTATGTCCTATTTTCCCAAAGCAGATTGAGTTAGCCTTTCAGTTGACTTTCATCAGTAGTTCTGTATCGACAGAATGGCCACATATGGTTCTCAATCACAGTTTGGTTTTATTGAAGGTCCTTCCAAAATTTTTTGTAAGTCCTGCAATCTGTTCAGAATCATTAAAGGCTGAAGGCTGTGTCAGTATTGCTGGATGCTTTGGGAGAAACAATTAATTCTAGATAAAATAACCTTTTTTTTAGTTACTATGAGAATGAATTCTTTTTCTGATTTGAAGGTCCCTTTTATTTAAATTTGGCTGTAATTTTAGCTTTCTTCCCACTTGCAGATTCCAATCTCTAGAATTCTATGTTCACTTAATTAGTGCTGACAGTTTCTTCTTACTTAAAAATTTCTAAGAGTGAAAATTATTTAAATAATAGAATAACGATTCTCTAAATTTGGGGTCAGTAAAAACAGAATGGAATGTCAGAAAGAAAAGTATTTTGAGAATTACTGCTCAAAACTGTACAGACATAAAAATAGCTCAATGGATTTCTGTATACACACACACATATATATATATTTCCAATTAATATATATCTTTTACTTAGTTATCAAGTTTTTAGCACATTAAAATTTCCCATTTAAATATAGCAATTATTTTCTTCTATAAATCAAGTAAAAAATACTGACGGACTTTGAAGCCTAAAATTTCTTTTTATTGTCTGATTCTACAAATGTGAACATTTTAGACATTATTTTTAATGGTTTACTTAGGGCTTTTGGTTATCCCTTTTCTAAGATAATATCTGTCCAAGGATATTGCCATTTCTCCTGAGATCTCTTTTATAAGTCCTTTATTTTTATGAATTACTATTGAAAGAAAATTGAACTCTATCATGTTATTCCCTTATTACATCTGCTCACTGACTGTATCATTCAATAGAATTTCCCAACTGCTGTGACCTATGTAGGTATAGATATGACAAGACATTGATTCCCTTATTCCCTGGTGCGTGAATGTGTGTGTACTTGTGAGCGTCCACATGTGCTAATGAAGTTTGGGTAGTGAATCCTTTGGACCAATTATTTTTTGCTAAGAGAAAAATAATTTATATACCACAGAGAACATCATATGTGTTATCTTTCTTTACAAATGCCAAGATATTAATTAAATTGGGAAAAACTGAGGTAAGACAGATCCGTGGTCACTCTAAGACTGACTACAAAATTAACTAAACACAATCAACTAAATATTATTTCCTTCATGCTTGAGATATTTATCCAGAATGTTCATAAATATTTCATGCATTTCCTATAATTTCTGGATCTGTTTTCTCCAGTTATCTAAGGTAGGGTTTTTGTTCCCTTCTTTCATAGACACCAGAAAATGTACAGTTACAAAGTCCCAAAGAAACTTCAGTATTTACCTGATGTCTTACATTTTTTCTGTCTTAAAAGGAAAATAATTATGTATCCTCACTTCATTTCTAAAGCTAATAACTAAAAATATTTTTCTTTTTTTTTCCTTTTTTGGATCACACACTGTAATACTCAGAGGTTACTCCTGGCTCTGCACGCAGGAATTACTCCTGGTGACCATATGTGATGTCAGGAGACCATATGTGATGCCAAGGATCAAATCCAGGTAGTCGGGTGCAGAGCAATGCCCCACACTCTGTATGATCACTCCATACCCCTTCTTTTTCCTTTAATAAAAGAAGAAACATCTAATTTACTTTTCCAAATAAGCATCATTATGAATAAGTAGAAAACAAAGCAAATATAGAACAAAGGAAAAGAAACAAAACATGCTGAAGCTATGAATATTTTCTTCCAGCATAATAAAGGGATATGCTTTTAGTCATGTTTTGCGGTCTTCCTACTCACCACACATAAGAACTACTTAAAATGTTCTTATGAGACCTGATCTGCACAATTGAGTTTGTGAGGGGGTGGGGATGAGAAGGAAGGACATTGGGGTTCTTACGGAGAGGAGGTTTCTACACTGGTATCGGGTATGGTATAGGAATTATGTGTACCAGAAACCACTAACAGTATTGTAAACCACAGATTCTCAATCAATGATTTTTAAAAAAAAAAACCCTTCCCCCATTCCAACTAAGTTCCTGTTATAATCTACCTTACAATTCACTTTTTTTTTTCTTTTTTGGGTCACACCGGCGATGCTCAGGAGTTTCTCCTGGCTCTGCACTCAGGAATTACTCCTGGTGGTACTCGGGGGACCATATGGGATGCCAGGGATCGAACCCGGGCAGGCATGGGCTGGCCGCATGCAAGGCAAATGCCCTACCCGCTGGGCTATTGCTCCGGCCCCTACAACAATTCACTTTTTGTGAAAGGCAGACGGTCAGGAAAGATGATCTCTATGACTTATGAAGCTGCTCCTGAGGTCAAAGCCTTGATTTAGGTTGGAAACTTCTTCCTACATGCTTGGAAGATTCCTTATGTACTTGAGGTTTCTCTGCAGGAATATTTTCCTATTGGACATTCAGCTGTCAGGCTTTTTATCCAATCTTTTCAATCTTGATTTTATTACCCTCTCTTCAAAGAGACCTTTCCAGGCCACACTCGTATTTATTGGATGCCTGAGATATTCTATTCCCCTATATTTTTTGGTTATTTTTATATTTTAATTCAATTTTATGTTTTATTACACGTGTTGATAATATGGTTACAACAAAGTTAAAGTTTATGGTACTGATGTACAAAGTTTCTACCACCTGTTTCCTCCCTCAAACCAAAGTCTACTTCTCCTTCAGTGATAGATTCCTGTCTGCTTCTACTGAAGGGTTAATGAATCAGTGAGTAAGGATTGGGGTCTGATCTAAGTTTTTAATGGATTGAATTGTGGCAAAAAAATAATACCATTCATTTACTATAATTTTTAATTTTATTACAATCAAGGAGAAATAGAGCACACTAGAAGGAGGTGGTTTGAGGTTGGGAAAGGTGATGCCTCCCATCTTCTTCTTCTCAAGGATTGCTTTAGCTATCCGTGGGGGGTTTATTATTCCATATGAATTTCAGGAGTGTTTGGTCAATTTCTTTAAAGAATGTCATGGGTATCCTTATAGGAACCGCATTGAATCTGTACAAGGCTCTAGGGAGTATTAGAGTATTACCATCTTGACAATGTTAATTCTCCCCCATCCATGAGCAGGGAATGTGTTTCCATTACCTTGTGTCCTCTTTTATTTCTTGAAGCAGTGTCTTGTAGTTCTCTTTGTATAGGTCCTTTACACATTTGGTTAAGCTGATTTCTAGGTATTTGATTTTCTGTGGCACAATTGTGAATGGAATCAATTTATTAATATCCCTTTCTTCTCTTTCGTTATTTGTGTATAGGAAAGCCACCGACTTTTGGGTATTGATTTTGTACCCTGCCACTCTACTATACATATCTATTGTTTCTAAGAGATTTTGGGTCGAGAGTTTAGGGTTCTCTAAGTATAATATCATGTCATCTGCAAATAATGATAGCTTGATTTCTTCCTTGCCTATCTGGATGCCCTTAATGTCCTTTTCTTCTATGATGCTATGGCGGAGTACTTCCAGTACTATATTGACTAAAAGAGGTGATAGAGGGCAAACTTGTCGTGTTCCTGATCTTAAGGGGAAGGCTTTCCATTTTTCCCCATTGAGAATGATACTTGCTGTGGGCTTTTGCTAGATGGCTTTGACCATCTTGAGGAAGCTTCCTTCAATTCCCATTTTCTGGAGGTTTTTAATCATGAATGGGTGCTGGATCTTGTCAAATGCTTTATCTGCATCTATCGATAGGACCATATGGTTTTTATTTTTTTCTCTTATTGATATGATTTATTATGTTGATTGATTTGCAAATGTTGAACCATCCTTGCATTCCCGGGATGAATCCTACTTGGTCATGATGTATGATCTTTTTGATGAGTCTTTGGATTCTGTTTGATAGTATTTTGTTGAAGATCTTAGCACCTGTGTTCATCAAGGAGATTGGCCTATAATTTTCCTTGTTTGTGTTGTCTCTCCTGCTTTGGGTATCAGGGTGATATGTGCCTCGTAGAAGCTGTTTGGGAGTGTTTATCTACTACAAAGCAGCAGTAATTAAAACAGCGTGGTACTGGAATAAAAACAGACCTGTGGACCTATGGAATAGAGTTGAGTATCCTGACAACCACCCTCAAAGACATGATCAGTTCGTCTTTGATAAAGGTGCAAAGAGTCCAAACTGGAGTAAGGACACAATTTCTATCTTTTTAATTTTATTGAGGTATGCTTTGTGGCTCAGCATGTGGTCTATCTTGGAGAATGTTCCATGTGCACTAGAGAAAAATGTGTATTCAGCTTTTTTGGCATGAAAAGCCCTGTATATATCTACTAGCTCTCTTTCTTCCATTTCTTCCTTCAGGTCCAATATTTCCTTGGTGAGTTTCAGTCTTGTTGATCTGTCCATCGTTGATAGAGCAGTGTTGAAGTCTCCAACTATTATTGTGCTACTGTCAATGTCTTCTTTGAGGTCTCTTAGCAGTTGTTTTATGTATTTTGCTGACCCCTCATTGGGTGCATATATGTTTAGTAGTGTAATTTCTTCCTGGTGTACATACCCCTTAATTAATAAGAAGTGGCCTTCGTTGTCCCTTCTAACCTTTTTAAGCCTGAAGTCTATATTATCTGATACTAATATGGCCACACCAGCCTTTTTGGAGGAGTTGTTTGCATGGAGAATGGTCTTCCAACCTTTGACTCTGAGTCTGTGTTTGTTCTGCTTATTCAGATGCGTTTCTTGTAGACAGCAGAATGTTGGGTTCAATTTTTTAATCCATTTTGTCACTCTGTGTCTCTTAATTGGTGCATTTAGACCATTGACATTGAGAGAGATTATTGTCATCGGATTTTGTGCCATCTTTCTTTTTGTGTTTGTTGTGCTTATGGGTTTGGTCGCATTAGAGTAGACCCTTCAGTCCTTCTTTTAAAGTTGGTTTTGAGTCCATGAAGTTCCTGAGTTGTTGCTTATCCATGAAGTTGTGTATCTTTCCTTCATATCTGAATGTGAGCCTGGCCGGGTAAAGAATTCTCGGTGAAGCCTGCAGTTCATTGAGCCTTTTCGCAATATCCCACCATTGTTTTCGGGCTCGGAGTGTTTCATCAGAGAAGTCTGCTGTAAATCTTAGAGATGTTCCTTTGTATGTGATTTCCTTCTTTGATCTTGCTGCTTTCAGTATTCTATCCCTATCTATAGTTTTTGTCATTTTTATTAAGATGTGTCTTGGAGTATTCTTGTTGGGGTTTCTTTTTAGCTGGTATTCTACGGGCCTCTTGGATCTTGAGGCAAGCATTCTTTAGTTCCGGGAACTTTTCAGCAATGATGGCTTTGACAGTTTCTTCTTCATCAGGGTTTTCTTCTTGCCCTTCTGGGACCCCAATGATCCGTATGTTGTTTCTTCTGGCTTCATCCCGATTATCTCTTGTTGTCTGTTCGGTAATTGTGAGCCTTTTTTTTCTATCTTCTGGTGTTGTGTACAGAATCTTTGGAACTCGTCTTCGAGATCACTAATTCTTTCTTCAGTAGCTATTATTCTGCTATGATGGCCTTCCACTGTGTTTTTTATTTCATTTACCTCATTTTTAATACCTGTCATTTCCCTTTGCATTTTCCTCACTTCTGCTATCATGTCCTCTTGTATTTTATTGATTTTGCATTCCATTGCTTCTTTGAATTCCTTTTGAATCCTTAACAGTTCTTTCCGAAATTCTTTTTCAGATAGGTTATGCAACTCATTGGTATTGCTTGACTCATCTGGACCAGTGACTTCACTCACAGAGCTTGATGGAATTTTGCGTTGCTTTACCATTATGACTATTGTAGGTTGCAACTGTGAGTTCTTGGGTGACTAGATAGTACAGTTAGTAGGGGTCTGGTCTGTTTGAAGAGTTTGGGTGGGTAGCAAGGGATGTAGGAACCAAGGTTCACTGGTACTTCATGCAAGGTAGGTAGTGGAGGGTCGCCTGACGGGACCGCGTCCGCGCGGTTTTGAGTTTTGGGATGTTCCCAGAAGCTCAGGCGCACGGGTCGGGGTCAGTCCGGGCTGGAACCAAGGCACTTTGCCTTGGTTCCCGTTGATGGAGTTTCCGCTCTTCCCTGGGGCAGCTTGGGGTCCGCGGAGACGCAAGAATTACTCCACACACCTGTGGGGGAGTCGAGGCGCTTCCCGGGAACTCAGGGCGCACGGGTCGGGGTCAGTCGGGCTGGAACCAAGGCACTTTGCCTTGGTTCCCGTTGATGGAGTTTCCGCTCTTCCCTGGGGCAGCTTGGGGTCCGCGGAGACGCAAGAATTACTCACACACCTGTGGGGAGTCGAGGCGTTTCCCGGGAACTCAGGGCGCACGGGTCGGGTCAGTCCGGGCTGGAACCAAGGCACTTTGCCTTGGTTCCCGTTGATGGAGTTTCCGCTCTTCCCTGGGGCAGCTTGGGGTCCACGGAGACGCAAGAATCCAAACTGGAGTAAGGAAAGCCTCTTCAACAAGTGATGCTTGGAAAACTGGACAGCTACATGTAAAAAAAATGAATTTGGACCTGTGTCTAACACCTTGCACAAAAAATGAGATCAAAATGGATTAAAAATCTCAAGATCAAATGGAACAGGGTGCTAATAATAGTCGAGGGTACTAATGCCAACCTAGAACTGAGCATTAAATAGAGGCAAAAGGATACACATGACAACCTTTTTAATGTATGTTCTGTAATCCATAGTCTGGAAGGGAAGGAAAAGAGAAAGAGAGAGAAAGGGAAAGAAATAAAGAACCTGCCATGGAGCAGGGCTGGGGAAGGGGGGGGGAACCGGGGATGTTGGTGGTGGGAGATGGGCACTGGTGGAGGGACGGGTGCTGAAACACTGTATGACCAAAACCCAAACATGAACTTTTTAATTGTATATCTTTTTATTTGTATATCTCACGGTGGTATAATAAAATACTTAAAAAAAAAAAAATTTTAAAACAAAAAAAAATCTCAAGATCAGCTCTGAATCCATAAGGTATGTTGAAGAAAATATAGGAAAATCCCTCCACGACATTGAAGCTAAAGACATCTTCAAATGTGAAACACTATTAACAAAGCACTAAAAAGAAAAGATAAACATATGGGACTACATGAAACTAAAGAGCTCTTGCACCTCGAAAGAAACAGTGACCAAGATAGAAAGAAAGTTCACAGAATGGGAAAGAATATTCACCCAATACCCACCTCATAAGGGGTTAATATTCAGGCTATATCAGGCACTGGTACAGCTATATAAGAAGAAAACAGCTAACCCCATTAAAAAATGCAGAGAAGAGATGAACAGAAACTTTGCCAAGGAAGAAATTCTAATGGCCAAAAGGCATATGAAAAAATTCTCATCATCACTAATTAACAGAGAGATGCAAATCAAAACAACAATGAGATATCACCTCACAAAACAGAGACTGGCCCATAGCCAATAGGGTAAAAGCAACAAGTGCTGGGGTGGATGCGGGAAAAGGGGACTCTCTTACATTGTTGGTGGGAATGTTGACTTGTACAACCTTTCTGGAAAACAATATGGACATTCCTCCAAAGACTAGAAATTGAGCTCCCTTTTGACCCAGCCATACCACTCCTGGGAATATACCCTGGGAAGCCAAAAACACACAGCGGAAACACAACCCGCACTTTTATTTTCATAGCAGCACTATTCACAATAGCCAGAACCTGGAAACAACCAGTATGCCCGAGTACTGATGGCTGGATAAAGAAACTGTGGTACATCTACACAATGGAATACTATAGATCTGTTAGGAAAAATGAAGTTATGAAATTTGCCTATAAATGGGTGGACATGGAAAGGATCATGTTGAGTGAAATTAGTCAGAAGGAAAGAGAGACATAGAATGACTGCATTTATTTGCATGACATAAATATATCAGGTGGTCTTACCAAAAGTGGAAATTACCACAAATGTGTGGGAGTCAGAGGTTAGGTAAGATAGAGAAGGGAACATGTGTAAATAAATGTCAAAAGGGATGATACCAACATAGAAATGAGCATTAAATACAGGCAAAAAATGCACATGATGGCTTCTAGGTGTGTGTAGTGCAACCCACAATGTGTAAGAGAAGGAAAAGAGAGAGAGGGAGAGAGAAAAGAGATAAAGAACCTGCCATTTAGGCAGGCTATGGGAGGGGGAGGGAATTGGGGACATTGGTGGTGGGAAATGGGCACTGGTGGAGGGCGGGTTCTGGAACACTATGTGACCGAAACTTCCAAACATGAACAACATTGTAATTGTATATCTCACGGTGGTATAATAAATTGTTTAATAAAAAAAATAGAAGGAGGTGGTAGGTAGAGAAAAAAAGAGATACCTATTTTCTTTTTATGTAAAAATGAATGGGCAAATTATAATATGCATCCTATTATTTTGAAGGAAAGACAAATTCTTTTTACCTCTTCTACACTTTATTTTCAAGTTGTCATCTAATTTATAGGAATATTCCTAAATACTTCATTTAAGTTCTATTTTCAAATATTGCTTCTTGAAAGAACACTAAATTATTTTTTATCATCAGTAAACTACTTAGTATAATGCATATAACATGAGGGTTTCATCTATGATTTTTATTATTGGTTATATTGGTTTATTATTGATTTTTCTTCAAAGGAACTATAAAAGTGTATTTCCACTTAAAATTTGACCCAAGAAAATAGCTCTTGAGAATATTATGTGCCATTTCATCATTCAAAGGGATAGATATATTTTATTGTTTGTTCTTCTTTTAAGATGTTTCTGTTTTATTATTTATTTTACTTGAAATGGCATAGTTGAACTGTGAACAAATATACTAGGGATGGTATGATAAATCAGAATATCCAGGGCAATTACTGCAAAATATGTTACCTGTACTTATATCAAAATTTTCTTAATTTGCAAAGGCTAGTAAAATAATTTTTAATAGGAAATATAAAGGTTAGTGAGATATGGATTGCCTGGGAAGCCAGAAGAGACAATTCTCAAGAGCCTGGTAAGATTAAAGTAAATTTGACAATGAGGAGATCGTTACTGGATTTTGAGAGATTATTTTTCAGTGTCAACGTAGGACATGCCGTCCTCCAGCAGTACACTAACAGTGACAGTGAAGTGAGAAAGACAACACTCAAAGTCTGGATTACTCTTTAGAAAGACAGATTACGGGGTGTGGTGGGGGCAGTGTGTACAAAGGATGATTGACATGGAAGCTAAAAGTATAATCGTATGGGGATTCAGGCAAATATTATAATCCTATGGGAAGAAGGGGCAATATTTTTGTCTCAAGTTTGTGATTTTTTTTTTATGCTGAAGACAAAGATGCAGTGGTAGGAAGAGACTGGAAAACTGGGAATAAGGAGGGATTTAAGAGTAAGGAAGTGAGGCTGGGAGAGAGAGAGAGGGAAAAAGAGAGAATGACATGGAACAAGATGCCTAAATATAATAATATGTAGGAGATAAATAAAAAAGCCAGGGGGAAAGAATGAAAACTTTTGGAACAGAAGATAGTCACAGATAGATAGGGTTCCTATGGAAGAGAAACGTTGAAAATTAGTGGAATTCTGTGCCTATTTTTTAAATTTTGGGTCACATCGGTGATGGTCAAAGCTTATTCCAGGCTCTGCATTCAAGGTTCTCTCCTGGAGGATTTGTAGAGCCATACGCAGTGCTGGGAATTGTACCCAGGGTTTGCCATGTGGAAGGCAAGCACTATCTCTCTGGTCCCGTGACCATACTTAAATTACTTTAGGTACCGTGGCTTAAAACATTCTTAATAGTAGAGTTTCATGCACGAAGCATCCTAGCACTAGACTCTCCAGGAGAGTATTCACTTCTCTCCATCATTATCTAAGTCCCTTTCCCATCATCTCACCCCTATTGCTAGCTCCCTACTGAAACCCCATTCTCGTTTTTATTGCCTTTGGGCACTTATTATTCCCTTACTATGTTTCTGCTTATCAGAGAGATCATTTGTATGTATATATTTATATGTATGATCATTTATATGTATAGCACATGTATTCATATGTATGCTGCATATGAGAGAGATCATTCTGTGTCTGTCCTCATTCTAATTCCACTCCACATAATACGCTCCAGATTCATCCATGTAGCAGTCAATTGTATGATTTCATCTTTTATTTCATTAGTATTCCGTTGTGCATATATATCATAGTTTATCTTTGACTTCACTGTATCACTGTCTTGCCGTTCATCATCGATTGGCTCGAGCGGGCACCAGTAACATCTCCATATGTCCTGTCTCATACAAGTAGAGCCCAAGGGCACCTGCTTGCTCCAGGAACAAAAAAGAGCCTCAAACCATTCCATCAGGTCATGGGAATGAGGTCTATAATTGTTACTGGTATTTGGCATATCAAATACGACACAGGTAGCTTGCCAGTCTCTGCCATGCGGGTAGCATACTCTTGTAGTCATTTCTAAATCCAGCATTTATTGATGAACTGCAAGGCCACAAGCAGCCATGCGAGCCAGGCTGTGATAGACTGGTCTGCTGGGTGGAGTTCTGATGAGGGGGAAGTCTGTATGTGGAAAATGGAGGCCCTCATGGAGTGAGGGGTCGTCTGACTTTTTGCAAGGCTCTGCTGGGGTGGCGGACCAGGGCTAGAACCTGCCATCCCTCCCGGACACCTCATGAACTTTGACTTGTGATGAGATAAAGGATGGAATGGTGGGATAATCAACTCACATCCTTCACAGATGTGAACAAAGTCAGAATAAGATTATCATGGCGTTGGGCACAGTTTAGTGAAAAGGGTTCTCTACCTTATTTGGATTGGTGAAATTCAGCATGGTGTACTTGTAAAGGTATTGGGGTATCTATGATAATCTATTTATTAAAAGAACTTTTGAGAGAGACTGCCTTAATACTTTTCTAAGAACTGGAATCCTGTCTCTATCTGACAGCAATGTGGCTAAGGTTCTATTTTGTGCTGCGATCTTTCCATGTATAGCCTGGTCAACATCACCAGTTCTCAAGGGTCTTGAGTCTGACAGAGTGTCTGTCTCTTGCCCTTATGTAGATGGATTCACTCTGGAGGAGTGGGGGGGAGTCTATCTTGCAGGTTCCTGTACCCTCAAGATGTCGACTTGGATTTGATCATTTATTTTGATGTGTTGTGGATGTTTCTTTATTTGCTTATTTATTTATATATTGATTGATTGATTTATAATGTTGGGTGGAGTCACAGCAAGCAATAATTAGGGGGCGCTTTTCTCAGTGCTCAGAGGACAAGACAGTGCTGGCACTGAACTCAAATATTGAATTGAGTTCTATATTCACAGACAGAGACTCACACATGGGGCAGAGCTGCTACTTGCTTTCCCTGTGCCCAGCTGATCACGAGGCATCCGGGAGGGATGTCAGGTTCTAGCCCTAGCCCGCCACCCCAGCAGAGCCTTGCAAGAAGACAGAGGAACCCCCACACCATGAGGGTCGCCATTTTTCACATCTGGACTCCCTTCTTGTTAGAACTCCACCAAGCCTAGCCACAATGTGAAAAGAGAGGGAGATGCAGAGAGAGAGAGAGAGACAGAGACAGAGACAGAGACAGAGACAGAGAAAGAGAGGAAACGGGGATACCTGCTATTGATGCAGCTTGGGGTTGGGCGGGAGGGGGGGTGGGGTACATTGGTGGTGAAAATGGGGCACTGGTGGAGGGATGGGTGCTGGAATACTGTATTACCAAGAACCAATTATGAACACCTTTGTAATTGTATATCTCAAGGTGGTATAATAAAAAATTTAAAAAAGGATCTAGCCCTAGCCCGCCACCCCAGCAGAGCCTTGCAAGAAGACAGAGGAACCCCCACACCATGAGGGTCGCCATTTTTCACATCTGGACTCCCCTCTTGTTAGAACTCCACCAAGCCTAGCCACAATGTGTAAAAGAGAGGGAGATGCAGAGAGAGAGAGAGAGAGAGAGAGAGACAGAGACAGAGACAGAGACAGAGACAGAGACAGAGAGAGGAAACGGGGATACCTGCTATTGATGCAGCTTGGGGTTGGGCGGGGGGGGTGGGGTACATTGGTGGTGAAAATGGGGCACTGGTGGAGGGATGGGTGCTGGAATACTGTATTACCAAGAACCAATTATGAACACCTTTGTAATTGTATATCTCACGGTGGTATAATAAAAAATTTAAAAAAGGAACTCCACCCAGCAGATCTGATTGCAGCCCAGCTCAGCAGCACAGTGCAGTTCATCAATAAATGCTTGAGGTGACTAGAAGATTATCCCACCCACATGGCAAAGCCTGGGAAGCAACCCGTGTTGTATTTGACATGCCAAATACCAGTAAGAATTATAGACGCCATTCCCATGACTTGATGGAATGGTTTGAGTCTTTATGTTCCTGGAGTGGGCAGATGCCCTTAGGCTATCTCGCATGTGACAGGACATATTGAGATGTTACTGGTGCCTGCTCGAGTAATCTATGATCTATGGAAAGTCAAGTGATCAAGTGATTCACAGACTTTACCATGTTCTATGCTTGATCTTCTATAGCTTGATCTTCAAAATAACTATAAATACATCCAAAAATGTTAAGTTGAATAGATGTAGGACCTCCACTGCCAAAAATGTTTATTAATGCATCAGCCTATTTATAAACACAGGGGACAACTTCATCAAATTTGAATGTTGGTGTTTTGAATATCTATTTTAAAAGTGAATCAGTTGCTCAGCCAAGTTTGTTGGATGATCAACTGATTCATTGCTCAGTCAACTTAACAATATAAAGTTGACAATTATTTATCCCATGCTGTGTATGAAACGTTTTTCTAATTTCTACAATTATATCAGGGAACAAAATAAACACCCTGCATCTTCTTATAGCTCTTCTATTCCATCAGCCATATTTGTGAAACTGGGTCAATGATCAATATTAAACAAGGACAACCATATTTATGGAAAGCATAAGGATGGGGATAGTCTGCCCTCCTTTTAATGTTCTTCTAAGAGCCTAAAGATAAGAATGGTCTCCCATTTTGTTCTTTCCCTGCCTCAGGGAACGAGCCCCTGAAGATGTTATTCTTGAATATGGCCACCACTAGCCTGCACCTAGATCTTTTTGTGACCATGTGGACAATATGCTCCTGGCTTATTGCCAACATTAAGGTGAGGGTAAAGGTGAATGCAGAGGTTCCAGGTAATTTAATTAATTTAGTTGTCATTTTGATGTCGGTTGGCCCAATGGGTGGTTTATATCAGGCAGGGAAGAGAGAGTTGGTCACTTTCTCTCCATCTACCTCTGTCACCCCGACCTGCTGGGAAGGATAGGACTGGTAAAGTCTGCAAAGAGTCCCTGCTTGGCACAGGCCAGACTCAGTCAGCCCCTAAAGGTGGTTGTCAAGCTACACCTGATGTCCACTTGGTCTTCTAGGCTTGGGAGCTGATCTCCACTACCAGAGATTTCTCGGAAGCCACGGACTAAGGCTGGAGCAATGAATTGCTCTTTGCAGGAAAGGAGAGTTGGTACTAGGCTATACCCAGGGTTTCCAGGTTCCTCGAAAAGAATTTCAGGAGTAGAGGAACTGTGAAGTCAAACATTCTATTTTGGGGGTATTTAGGAAGAGGAAGGATGAAGAGAAAAAGAGAGAGTAATGCACTGTAGAGAGAATGAGAGCTTCCCCATAGGTAGAGAGAGCCTTGAATGGCCTGGCTGGCTTTTATAAGGATATTTTTCCAGTTGCCTTAGCCTGGAGTTTATCCAGGAGGTGGAGATGGAGTTGATCAGGTATTGTCACAAAGAAAAGTTTGTCAAGGGGGTATTGTCAGGAATGGTGGGTGGTCTTTGAAATTCCTTTCCTGTCCATTATTCTTGTTGGAGTTTCTCTCAGAATGGGTGCTTCCAGCCTTTACAGGGTCTCATGGAGCCAGGTTAAGCCTTATCAGGCCTTAGTTCCTGTTTCTGAAAAGTGGACTTTTAGCAGATTTGATGTAACTGGTTTTATTACATCCCAGGAATTTCATGGGCCCTCTCTTATCTATCTGCCTACAATATGAAATGTATCCAATATGAGGGGTAGCCAGTTGGAGAGATAATGGAAATAGCTAAGGAATTGGAACAGCAAACTGAAGCAAATTTAAAAGGGGGTGCAGGAACTTCCTCTTTGATCCCTCACCTGTGCAGAAGAGCAGAAAAGCAGCAGCTTTTGACTTTGTGGCCTGAAAACTAAAGGAAACCAAAAGAACAAAGAACCACGGTGCTATAGGGCTGAAAAACAGAACCACAGAGCCCAAGAAGCAGGCCACAGAGCACCAGTGTCAGGCTGTAGAGCAGAAGCTAGCCCAGGGGAACAGTGAAGAACACAGAACATCCAAGAACATCATGAGAAAGATGAGTAATGGCATCCACTGGAAGCAGAGAACAGTGAAGGGACAGGAAGAGTGACATCCTTTATTAGAAAGATCAGCAGTCACAGGATAAGTGACATCATACAAGAATGAATGGAAGAGAGAGTTCTGGATATGGAGGAGGCACCTAGAGCAACCTGCTGAAGCTCTAAAATAGAGATACTCTATTTTCATAAGCCTTAGGAGTTTTGTGTACTAATTAAAAAAAATTCACAGACCCACTTAGAAAGTAGATCATTTTTTGTGGTAACAAAATAAAAGTCCCCTCTTGACCTATCAACATATTTCTCATTGGATTGGCCCTCAAGCAATACTGGAATTGGATCTTTGTGGCTACAGTAGCTTGTAAATTTTCTAATTACTTGGAATAGTTATTCCATAATTTAGGTGACATTCGTGGAATGGGTTCTAAAGAGTCAGACTAAGGAGACATGCACTTTAGTATTATTAGCAATGAGTTGGTTACTGAAAGAGATTTAAACTCTGAGTTTAAATTTCTAAATATATATACTTGTCTTTGAGGACAGGTATATATATATATATATATATATATATATATATATTTACTAAATATATATACTTGTCTTTGAGGACAGGTTATAATATATATATATATATATATATATATATATATATATATATATATATATATATATATATATATATGAATTGGTATGGAGCTTGCACCGGTAGTTAGCTTGCTCAGGCACTCAGGCATTTAGGGGTGAAGTCTCAGAGGCAGAAGAGAAAGGAATTTCACATGTTTCTCTCCAATGAAACAGTCCCCGACATTACATCAGCAAGGGTCACTTAATTGCACAAAAAGCTATTCTGAGATTTTCATTTGAAGCAGTTGAAGATCATGTCCACAGGGTGGATTTACCTTTCAAAAAAAATCTGTTAGTGCTATGATGGGAGTAGAAGGATGGCACACCAGGTAAAATGATAAATTTAAGTGTCATCCTCAGTCTTACACATTGAAAATGTACCCTCGACCAAATAGATTATAGAATGCTGGGGCGGGAAATAGAAAATAAAAGAAAGTCCCCAGCCAGCAACTCCTTCTTTCCATCTTCTCCTAATCCCTGATGCAGGATGGGCCAGCAGAAGTTCTCTTCCTTATGAACGTGATCATGGCCAGAGACCAAGGAAAGCCGAGGACAGTGAGCCATTGGAACACAGTCCCCAAGAGGCCCAATACAGATTACAGAGCAGGAAGTCCCAGCAAAAGGGACACAGGTGATGGGATTTAAGCTGCAGAATTAAGTCAGGAATGTGCATAGGGGAAAGAGAATGGGGTTGGACCAAGTCATGCTATACTGGTGGTGGGCAGTTGGTACAGAAACAGGACCAAGATGTCATAATCTGGGCCAGTCACTGAGGGACAAGATGACTGACATACTTTGGCAAAAGCAGAGGCCTGACCATCAGGGAGGGAATGAAATCCATTTACTTAAACTGCAGATAAACTTTAGTATTTTTGGTTTGTTTATGGGCCACATTCAGCTGTGCTCAGGGCTTCCTCCTGGCTCTGCAAGCAGAGATCACTTCTGGCAGTGCTCAGGGAACCATATGGGGTACTGGGAATCAAACCTGGGTCAGCCATATGCAAGGCGAGTGCCCTGTCCTCTGGACTTTTGCTGCAGCCCTAAACTTTAACCTCATAGGCATCTGACTTTTGTACGTAACTATTTCATACAACACTCAAGAACCCATAAACTCAAACAAATTTACTTTTTCTATAACATAAAAATTCTAATAACAAAAATTTCCCCCCATCATTTGATATATGCAACCCTGAACTGTCTTTGGGAGCCTAAATGGATGTCACAGTTGCCATTTGTAATCTGAGTCAGAAGGATTCATGCAGCAGAGCCTCTGAAAAACCTGGTGATATTTATATGTAATACCAGTTTTCAGAAATTTTTTTGCCTATATCACACTTTTCTGAATTAAAAACATTCGTTTTAGGGGCCGGAGCGATAGTCCAGTGGGTAGGGTGTTTGCCTTGCACGTGGCCAGCCTGTGCCGGCCCAGGTTCCATCCCCAGCATCCCATATGGTCCCCGAGCACCGCCAGGAGTGATTCCTGAGTGCAGAGCCAGGAGTAACCCTGAGCATTGCCGGGTGTGACCCAAAAAGCAAAAAAAAACAAACAAACAAACAAACAAAAAAAACAAAAAAAAACACATTCTTTTTAGTAAGTCTGACAAGCTAGTAATGAGACCACAAGGTTCATTTTCAGCAGTAGATGATTCAAAAACAAGGTGTTGAAAGGTTTTTATAGGTATAGATTCAAATATCTTTATCTCACAAAAATATTCATGGACTTTATAGACATAAAAAGGAAATAAAAATACCCAGTGACATAAAATAGGCATTTTCATAAGAATTAATGATCAAAAGCATTGACCATATCTAGACACACTATTTTTGTGAGCTTTTTATTTTATTGTTTTTAACCTGCAATCATGATCTTTATGAGAAGCAGTTATCAAAAAGAGTCCCAGTGGAAACTAAGAAGATGGGTGGCTGGAAAAAAAAAGTTTCCTTAAGCATTTATTAGCCTTCAGAAATGTCCATCAGCTGAAATATTTGTTAGTCCCCTAGAACCACTTAGACAGTGCAGAGGAGAGAAGCAGGTAGCTATTATTAAATTTCAAGGATGGCTGGCAGATTTCAGCCCAAGAATAAAACTTAACTTTGCATTTTGAGTAACAGAGAGGTTTTCATTAGTTAGAATAAGAAATAAAATGATAAGTGATATATTGTCTGCCAAAATACTGTGGCATTACATTATATATTTGCAGTTGGCATTCAGGATATGCTTTTCAGAAGTATACTTAGACAAACTGGAAAGCTGCCAGTATTGTTTGCTTGTTTTATATTTGAAGTCTTGAAAAACAATTTAAAGAAATGTCTTCTGGACAGGATTGCTATGTCATATCCAAAGGGCATTTTATTATTGCACCTAAAAGCAAAGTGTTGGCACAGATTTTACTAGTCTATGAGATCATGACCATTGGTTTTAAATCTTTTTTCCCACATCTGCCCGGGCCAATTTAATTACAACTGCACTTTGATTTCTATTTCTTTCAATAAGAAATGTAAAAATTACCCTTGTTTGAGAACTATCATACTAAAAGGTTTGTAATTGCTTCTCAGCTCTCAATTCTCTTCCAGCAGATTATTATTTCAGGTTGGTCTCAAGCATATTTGGTTTGTTTTCTGAGCACCCTTAACACTCTCTGACTCTAAGCATTATTTGAATTAATGGTAAAAGCAACTACTATTTCCAGATGTTTTTCAGTACCATAATGTACAGCCCTAATAACAAACACTAGAATTAGACCATTAATAGAATAGGCTGCTAGCAACTGGTTGGTTCAATGTCAGTTTGATGATCAATAAAATAGCTGATTCAGAGATTTCTATAAAGAAATAAGCTAATTAAGGAAACCAGAGTCAATGACATACAATATTTTCCAGTCACAGTATAATCCAAATGCATGGACATAATTCTGAGAGAAAGCTCATAGGTTAAAAAAACTTATTCAATTGAGATGAGCCCTTTGCTTTCATGTCATTTTACATTTATGTTTTCTTTTAAAATCATAAGCCTCAAGGGAAGTCCTTTATATCTATGTATATATATTCTACAAGAAAAAAACCACTAAACGACTATTGATTAATCTGCCTTTTCTCATTAAGTTCAGGCTACACAGGAACATTGTTTGGGTGCCTCCAACTTGTTCAGTGAGGTAGGAAATGAAGAGAACTCTGGGTACCTACTCAAAAGTAATTTATAGAATATTCAGTTGAGATTCATTTATCGATGTATATACTTTGGAGTTTTTATGCAGCCCAACTTTAATAATTTCCTTTTATGTCCCATTCAGGGTAAATTAAATCTTTCTCATCAACTGTTCTTAGATGTGAAGCCGCCTTAGCTGTGAGTTTTTTTTTTAGCTTTAAGTATCTCTTATTACTCAATTTCTTTTTTTTTAGAATTTTTTTTTTTTTACAGTTACAAAGATATACAATTAAAAGTTCATATTTGGGTTTTGGTCATACAGTGTTCCAGCACCCATCCCGCCACCAGTGCCCATCTCCCACCACCAACGCCCCCGGTTCCCTCCTCTTCCCCCCCAGCCCTCCTCCATGGCAGGTTCCTTATTTCTTTCCCTTTTCTCTCTCTTTCTCTTTTCCTTCCCCTCCAGACTATAGATTACAGAACATACATTAAAAGGTTGTCATGTGTATCGTTTTGCCTCTATTTAATGCTCAGTTCTAGGTTGGCATTAGTACCCTCGACAATTGTTTGCACACTGTTCCGTTTTCTGTCTTACCTAGCCTCTGACTCCCACACATTTGTGATAATTTCCTCCTTTGACAAGACCTCCTGATATATGCTTCACTTGACCTTGGATATTGGTATCATAATATGTACATATATATTTATGCCATGCAAATAAATGCAGTCATTCTATATCTGTCTCTCTCCTTCTGGCTAATTTCACTCAACATAATCTTCTCCATGTCCATCCATTTATAGGCAAATTTTATAACTTCATTTTTCCTAACAGCTGCATAGTATTCCATTGTGTAGATGTACCAAAGCTTCTTTATCCAGTCGTCGATTTTCGGGCACTCTGGTTGCTTCCAGATTCTGGCTATTGTGAATAGTGCTGCTATGAACATAAAAGTAGGGATGGTGTTTCGGCTGCGTATGTTTGGCTTCCCAGAGTAGATTCCCAGGAGTGGTATGGCTGGGTCAAATGGGAGTTCAATTTCTAGTCTTTGGAGGAAAGTCCATATTGTTTTCCAGAAAGGCTGTACCAGCCGACATTCCCACCAACAATGGATGAGTGTCCCCTTTTCCCCACATCCACGCCAGCACTTGTTGGTCTTGCTCTTTTGAATATGTGCCAGTCTCTGTGGTGTAAAGTGGTATCTCATTGTTGTTTTGATTTGCATCTCTCTGATGATTAGTGATGATGAGCATTTTTTCATATGTTTCTTGGCCATTCAATTTCTTCCCTTGCTGAAGTTTCTGTTCATTTCTTCTCCCCCATTTTTTGATGGGGTTGTTTGTTTTCTTCTTGTAAAGTTCTACCAGTGCCTGATATATCCTGGATATTAACCTTTTATCAGAAGGGTATTGGGTGAATATTCTTTCCCATTCTGTGGGCTGCTTTTGTATCTTAGTCACTTTTTCTTTTGAGGTGCAGAAGCTTTTTAGTTTCATGTAGTCCCTTTTGTTTATCTTTTCTTCTAGTTGCTTTGTTAGTGATGTTTCACCTTTGAAGATGCCTTTAGCTTCAATGTCGTGGAGGGTTTTTCCTATATTTTCTTCAATGTACTTTATGGATTCAAGTCTGATATTGAGATCTTTAATCCATTTTGATCTGATTTTTGTGCATGGTGTTAGACACAGGTCCAAATTCATTTTTTTACATGTCGCTGCCTAGTTTTCCCAACACCACTTGTTGAAGAGGCTTTCCTTACTCCATTTTAGACTCATTGCACCTTTATCAAAGATTAAATGATCATGTGTTTGAGGTTGGGTGTCAGGATTCTCAGTTCTATTCCATAGGTCCACAGGTCTGTTTTTATTCCAATACCATGCTGTTTTAATTACTACTGCCTTGTAGTACAGTTTGAAGTTGGGAAAGGTGATGCCTCCCATCTTCTTTTTCCCGAGGATTGCTTTAGCTATCCTTGGGGGTTTATTGTTCCATACAAATTCAGGAGCATTTGGTCAATTTCTTTGAAGAATGTCATGGGTATCCTTATAGGGACTGCATTGAATCTGTACAGAGCTCTCGGGAGTATTACTATTTTGACAATGTTGATTCTCCCCCATCCATGAGCAGGGAAAATCTTTCCACTTCCTTGTGTCCTCTTTTATCTCTTGGAGCAGTGTCTTGTAGTTTTCTTTGTACAGGTCCTTTACACACTTGGGTTTGTTGATTCCTAGGTATTTGATTTTCAGTGGCACAATTGTGAATGGAATTGTTTCCTTAATATCCCTTTCTTCTCTTTCGTTATTTGTATATAGGAAAGCCACTGACTTTTGGGTGTTGATTTTGTATCCTGCCACACTACCATATGCGTCTCTTGTTTCTAGGAGTTTTTTTGGTAGAGAGTTTAGGGTTCTCTAGGTATAATACTATGTCATCTGCAAATAATGATAGCTTGTCTTCTTCCTTGCCTATCTGGATGCCCTTGATGTCCTTTTTCTTCTCTGATTGCTATGGCAAGTACTTCCAGTACTATATTGAATAAAAGAGGTGAGAGTGGGCAACCTTGTCTTGTCCCTGATCTCAGGGGAAGGCTTTCAACTTTTCCCCATCTAGAATGATGCTTGCTGTGGGCTTTTGGTAGATGGCTGTAACTATCTTGAGGAAAGTCCCTTCAATTCCCATTTTCTGGAGGGTTTTAATCATGAACGGGTGGCCTTAGCTGTGAGTTTGATGCCTGCTGTTGACTTTCAGTGAACTAACTTTTCACATGGGGACCACTAATAGAACGTGTGAAAATAACCTTTCGAAGTTAATGTCATAGTGAGGAGTATGCTCATTAAAACTATACTCCTGATTTTTTCTTTTTGGAGCTTCTCAAGCAGTTCTCAAGCTCAGGGAACCTACAGGACCTCCCAGCAATGTTCAGCTAAGCAGACGGGCATTTCAATGGTAGGAAGCAAGTATGTGTTGCTGCTCAGACCCGTGTTGTTCAGGACCACAAGTTCCCTATTGGAGGTACCTGGGGCCTGAAGAGCTGCCTCATATAATGCTCCAGAGGCCAGCTGGTGCTAGAATCAAACCCAGGTATGGCACAATTTCAGCACCTATCCTAACCTGTGTATTCTTCTAATCCCCCACAGCTATACTTTGGAAATGCAGAACTACTCTTCTGCATATAGCATAAAAATATCCCAGGGCAAGCTTCAGTTATGCAGTGGCATTTGGGAGCATTTTCACTGCCTTATGTGTTTAATCAAAGCTCTAAATTTTTTTTTATCTGGTCAAATAAATGGAAACAAGAACTCATTTTCAGGTACATTCCAGTTCACATATGGATACACTGCATCAATTTTATTGGAAGCATTTCTTAAACCTCTTTGGAATTCTGTTCTAGAAAGAGGTTAGAGTGGTTAGTGATACACTTACTTTTGGGAGATATATACTAACCACAATGACTACGCCAAATCTGTGGCATGGCTGGACTTGATTTATCTATAATATTTCATTTAAATATAATTTACTCAAAATAGATAAATACCAGAATGATAGTGATACAGCAGGAGCTGAGGGTGGAAAGAGCCAGGTCACAGCTAGTCAATCGCTTCCATGGAATAGGTAGCCAATAAGAATGTACAAGGGGACAACTGTGGAGGGAATTTGGCAGCCAATAAAGGGCACCCCCAGGCCCTCCCTCTCTCTGTTTGGTCAGCCCACTCCCAAGCTGGCTCCCTCCTCTACCTCCCCAGATCAGGTAGGGCAGCAAATCCAGGTACAGAGCCCAGTACAGGTAGGTCTCACAAGGCCAGACAAGGGCAGGACAGATTGGGCTCAGAGGCCCAGGTTATGTACAGCAGTAGGAGGCCCAGGACAGCTCAGATTTAGGCAGGACATGGATGCCCAGGTATTGGCAAGATACTGAGCACAGGAGTCTCACGTGACCAAGGTCATGACTGGAGACTAAGGAAAGTCTGAACAGGGTAACAGGGACTGCTGGAGTACAGTTGGTAAGCCCAGCAGCAGGTATGGAACACAGAGACCTGCCACGTGCATGTGGCTTTGGCCAGAGGCTGGGGAGAGCAAACACAGGACAGAGAGAGCAGCACAGGAACAGGACTGGGCCATCATTCATGGGAAGCGAGTAGACCGTGGGACAGGACCAAGAATTCATTCATGGGTAACAGAGAGGCCTAGGCATTTGGGGAAGGACTGGGAATAAACTAACAGGAAGGGTCTGACAATAAACTAACTTTCAATCTTCCGAGTTTTGTATGCAAATGTTCCATACAATTCTCAAGAACCCACTAGTACAGGAAAATCCACTTTCACATTAACAATAGCTCAGTGGGGTAAGTGCTTGCTTGCTTTGCATGAGGGTTGACTTGCTGGGTTTCATTCCTGGCAGTGCATGCCACTCAGTCACCACACCATGGGAAGCACCCCCTTTAAGTGCAGAGTCAGGAGCAGCTCCCTAGAACACTGATTGCTGTGCACCAACCAAACAAAAACAGAAAAGGATTTGTCCTTTGCTGTTACTATTAACCAATAGCCGTTGTATCAACTAGTGTTTTATACATGAGCTCAGTAAACACCAGTTAATGTGTTTAAATGTCTGTCCATATAATATTAAGTCATATATGTATTCTACTTAGAATTCTGTTAAAATGTATATTTTTGTTAACATCTCTCTCTTTTTTTTGTATTTTTGGGCCTCATCTGGAGGTGCTCAAGGCTTACTTCTGGCTTTGCACTCAGAGATCATCCTAGTGGGTTCTGAGGAACATATGGGGCACTGCAGACTAAACTATGGTCAGTTACACACAAAGAAAGCACCTTACTTGCTATTCTATCTCTCTAGCTCTCTATCATCTCTTTTAAAATGTATTTCTTAAAGGATGTCTAGTTTTTCTTGGACATTTCATATAGTTTAAAAGATTTATAATTTGTTGCATTGCTTTTATTGTTGATAGTCAAAAATTCAAAATTCTGTAGCTAGAATATTTGATGATGAAGAAACAGCTCGGATTTTACACTCAGCATAATGCTTAGGTGTCTGGTGCGGTTACTAACACAGGATATGAAAGCAACCATCAGCTTCCATGTCCCTGCAGATTCCCCTACAAATAGGGTTGAAAGCTTTAATACTTATGAAATCATATTTGTATAAAGTTTAGTTTGGATTGATTTATTGTAACTTATATATGCTATTGCTTTCCAGTTATTTTAAATTGCAAACAGTAGATATCATAACCTATAAGAATTCATTTTGGAAGCTATATCTGATCCAACTCAACACTCAGTGTAGCAGTACTTACAGGTATCTTCTTCATCCATGAAAATACTGATCACATAACAGGCATACACAAAACCAACCAACTGCAAAGGAGAAAAACAACTTTAAGGCTACATAAAAATGTTCATACTTAAGTATTATGTGTAATATAGTCAGTAAAGATAAGGATATGTATAATTATTACCTTCAATATCTATAAATTGGTAACACAAAGATATTGATTTCAAATAATAGCTATGATTTTAAAGAGACTTTCATTTCTGTTTAGACTTAAGTATTCTTTTTTGTTTAATTTTTGGGCCACAACTGGCAGTGCTCATGATTACTCCTGGCTCTAAATTCAGCAATTATTTCTGAAGATTCTCAAGGAACCCTATAGGATGCCAGCAATTGAACCTGTATGGGCCATATTAAGACAAGTATCTTAGACACTCTAGATCACTCTAGTCTGATTTAAGTGTACTAAAAGGGCATTTAGGATTGAGGAAAGCAATTTATAAATATTTCACTTAGATTTTTATTTGGGAATTATAATATTTCCAAGCTACCACAATTTACTTGAAACACAAATTTCAAATTTTTGACTGTACAGAAATCTTTACTATTACAGTAATCTCGTTTTTACTACTGCCAATATTTAACAATCATAACAGTAATCAAAGTGCATTTATAAACTGAATTTAAAATATTCATATTCACAATTATAAACTGTCTTTATATTGTGACATTGCATTGTTTCAGTTCATCATTCATAAAACATGGATGAGATCATCTATATTTTGAATATCAGTGATTAAGAGAACAATGCAAGTATTGGAGTATAGGCTTCTGGGCACCTGCTATTTCATAATATTTTTCACTCTTAGTTTATGTTGAAGTTGATGTTATTCTATGGTGAGGGAGACACTAACTCCTGCAGAACAAAATGGCTATTAAACTTGATCTTGTTTAAAATTACTCTGATAAGCACTTTGGTGGAAAATAGATACCTCAATAATTAGAATTCATAGGCTTACTCTGGGTCTTTTTCAGTGCTGTTAAAATGTTTCCCTACTCCCACCCAACAAAATAACATTTGAGAAGGAAACTTTACTAATAGTTCCATTGTCAAAATCTGTGAGGTTCCCAAGGCACAGAACAATATAGCTGGTGTTGGCAATTGCCCAAGTAGATTACTCTCCATCTCCACTGTCTAGACTAAGGCCAATAGGTACCTGGGGGTGAGAAGGATTGGAGGATCTTACAGAGGAAGCTGCAAAGGAAGCTTCCCTATTGTTGGGGCTCCCTCTCCTCACACTAGATCACATGAGGGGTACTTCAAATAACTACATGGGGAGTTTGACATTTGATTTATAATTTGGAGATGGCAGAGGTTTTGTATGAACCCACAAAAGAAAATTCAGCTTTTTGTTCTATTGGAAATGTCTCTTCTCCTCTGAAAAGGTAGCTTCAGGGGCTCAGGTCAGTGGAACAATTGCTTTACTGTGAAGAACCCTGCAGCATAAAGCAAAGGAAACAAATGGAAAGGAAACCAAAAAGCAGTAAGATCCCAAGGCTCCATCACTTCTCCAGTTGCTGCAGGGAAAGAGCATGAGATAATGCCTGATAGAACAGGCATTTCTTATCTAAGGTATCTCTTAGAGAAGAAATTCAAATAAACTTTAGTCCTTATATTGTTCCCCAGATAAGGACATATATCTATATATTGTCTTGACAGATAATTCTCCTTGAGCTGATTATAAAATTAAGGGATCCTTTCAAAGTTGGAATGTTTTGCTTTTTGTTATTAAGGATGTAAGAAATCAACCTCTTTTAGTTTAAAAAAAGTTAGAAATATGTCATATATATACATTTCTAATTAACAATTTGCCTTCTTTTGTGCGTATAAACAAATATATAAAGTAAGCTGAAACCCAGGAAGACACACCAGTTGAAGTCTGTTGAAAGTTTCTCAGGTCTGATTCTCAGAGACTGAATAATCTCTTCAACAGACTTCTCTATTAAGTTCATTTCACACTCATTATTCCTTCACTCAATACATTCAACTCTCACTTGTAAAAGTCCAACTGAGACAAGATAACAGCCAGAATATATGTGGCATGAAACTTATTTAGGAAAGGAGTTAGAACACTTTATTTCCTATGGAAAGTATTCCAGTCAGAGACAAGTGAATTCATGACTGAGAACCAAGTGATCTATTAATGACTTCCACTTTCATCATACACTCATTATAGTATCTCTGCATGTTAAAAACCACAATCTCATATAGAAAGGCAGCTTATAATTGCCACAGCAACACCAGGAAATAATCCTATGTAGTTAGGATCTGGGTTGTGCTTTGACGATGGGAATCACTACCCTGATCCTATTCTCCTCCCTCCTTTCAAATATCTATGCATATTCCGGACTCATTAATTTTTCCTGTGACTATACTATATAGCCTGGAAGTCTGTATGGAAATAGGACTGTTTCTAGGTCACCTTCACTTTGAGTGTGTATTCTAACTTCTCAGTAACATTGATTCTACAAAGCTTCTTGAGCTTTATAGAAACAATGTCACTCTCTTTGCTATGCCTGTGCTTTGATCCTTGAGTATATATTTTACTTTAATAAACTCTCTGACTTGCACTGGAATTCATCTATGCAGTGGAATCAAGAAGCTGGTTTCAGGCGCAGAGCTAATACTTTTAGGTCAGACAGCCTACAATAAAATGGTGAGGAAAGGGCTAAATGGCTAAATGACTAATGTGAAAGAAAGAGGTGGGCTGGGCAGAGCGGGGTGGGGTTTTGTGCCTGTGTGTGCTTAATTTACGTGGTGAGGACTTCTCAGGTGATGTTTTGGAGGAAGGCTTCGCAGATGGGGAATTCCTGACAGGACAGCTCGGTGCTCAGCGATCAGTCGGCATGGTTCAGAGGACTGTATGTGGTATTGATGACTGACTTGGGGTTAACCACATGCAAGCCAGATGCCTTAATCCTTATATTAGCTCTCTGGCCTGGGATGATAGCAACAGCATGCTATCCTTCCTTGTTCATATAGTTAATCTATTATTTTGCTACTGAAATGTGAGAACAGCTGCTTTAAAAGAACAGAATTTTAAATAGTAACCAAATTTGTCAGATCTAATTGTTCACTAATGGTCCTTAATAATATTTTGATATATGAAAGAAATTTTGTCAAGGTAATTGAAATATGAAGCACTATTATCTAGAAAATAGGTAAAAATATGAAACATTAAAAGTATGTTATTCTCTAGGTCTCCAAAAAATAATTTTCCAATAATATTCTCCAAATTATAACAAATGAATCAATTAAAATATACCCTTTTACTTTTGCTCCATCAATGGGTACTGATAACCAATTTATTGTGAAAATTAATTTTACTACCAAGACTAAAATGTTTTTTACTTAAAAATGCAATTTTCATTAGGACCTGTCTAGACATCACCAATTAATCACCAACTTATCAATGGTTGACTACTGTCTAATTCTTGGTTTCCCAGAATCTGAGTTGAGATAGTGCCAGTGGCTTTCTGTTTATTTGCAAGAAATTAAAATATTTTCTTGTTACTAACACACATATAAAATAATAGGAGGATAATAATCCTGATTATCTCTGCTTTTAGCAAAATCTTGAAATATTCACTCTTAAATTTTCATTTTTTCATTGGCTTATCATTGGTTTATACTATTATTGAACTCCAGGAATTTAGATTAATATCTGTGCTTGTCACCACTCCAACCTCAAAATTTTCAGGGCCATCCCACCATCAAACATCTGCATTGTTCATTTCACTCATCCACTCTTCCCTTTCACATTTGCCATAATTTTCTCTGAGTCAATACTTAGTTTTGTTGTTCCTTGCCAATTTGTCTGCTTCAGTAGTTTATATTCCATATTGAGTGTAACCATTTGATAGTTTTCTTTTATATTTTAGCTTTTCACTCAGCAGAGCCACCCCATGTTCAGCCCATGTGGTCCCGAAAAGCACACTTTCAAGTTTTTTTCCTGTCACAGAATCAGTATTCCATGGACTGCATATCCAGCTACTATTGGTGCTTATTTAACTTGATTCCACATTTTAGCTACTAAGGATAATACTACTTTAAACAAGGGTATAACTATATTTCCAAAGGATGTGAACATAATACATTTCATTAACTTTATTATTTTGGGGACCATACTTAGCAGTGTTCAGAGGGTATTCCTGGTTTGGAGTTCAGAAGTGACCTTCGGAAATACTCACAGGACCATTCATTGATAGTCCAATAGGGGTTGGTCACCTGCAAGGTAAGTATCTTTTTTTTTTTTTATACTAGCTCTCTAACCCTGAGAATCAGTCACTGTAAAGAGAAATTCCAACCATTCTTTTGGGATAAAATGAGTGGAACTTTTCAATATTCTCAGAAAAATAAGTAAGGGAGTGAAAGATAACTACAGGATAGCTTCATTCCAATATGGAGTATAAATAAGTAAAGCAAACAAACTGACAATAAACAAACTGAACTGTTATATTTCATAAAAAGGCTATGGTCATTACTAGTGGGGGAAAGAGG
This sequence comes from Cryptotis parvus, assembly GCA_021461705.1. Taxonomy (NCBI): domain Eukaryota; kingdom Metazoa; phylum Chordata; class Mammalia; order Eulipotyphla; family Soricidae; genus Cryptotis; species Cryptotis parvus. The sequence goes on from JAJIBD010003012.1 coordinate 37,660, forward strand.
GGAAGGGGCTGAGTCATTTGGAAGTGGGATGGCCCTGGCATTTGGTGATGGGTACACTGAGTGCTGTACACATACATACAGATGTCGTAAGTCAAACCCTTGAAGTTTGACAGTATTGTAAACCAATGAAAAATAAATTCAAAAAATGAGGAAAAATATGGACACCATTTACCCTTTTTCTATTAAGAACCACCCCTTTCATTTCTCTACTGAGTTATCAATTCTAATTGCATAATTTTGACTTTTCTTATAGTAAGTGGATGCAAATAACCTAAGACTAGGCTCCAATATCATTTTTTGTGTAAGAAATTGATTACTTTTTGCAATAGGACTTGTATGAGATTTATTTGTTTTGACTTCAGGCTTTCTGAAAGGATTGTCAGGGTTAGGTTTTGTAAATGCAGGCACCAGGATGACAGCCTGTGGCTGTGTGTCCACATTGTGGCTCTGAGGAAGAATGAATCAGAAGAATGAATGATCCCATAAGACACTCCCTTTTGGTGACTGTTAAGAAAAATAATCACCAAAAGGAGCATCTTATGGAATCATTTTTATGAGTGACTGAAGACAGAAAATCTTTGCAAAGAACTTAGAGGCAAGAGTTCATTCAAGTCAGCTTTTTAGGGTGAAAGAGCTGGTGGGTTTGACTGAAGCCAGGAGGATCCTAGAACAAAATTAATTCCTAAATTTCTTTTTACATTACTAAGCATTAATACTGATATTTAAGTTGTAAAGCTTATGAAAATCCATAAGCAATCACAAAAATCTCTCTATTATACTATCATGCTGAGTGAAATTAGTCAAAAAGGAAAAGGACAGATATAGAATGGCGGCAGTGTTCTAGTAATTGTGGGAAATGGACATCTCTCTACTAGAACTAGACTAAAACTCATCATTGAATATACACAAAGAGACTTACATGATGAACCCTAAATGTCTGTAGGGCAAAGCCACAATGTGTAAAAGAAAGAGAGAGAGATACAGAGATAGAGACAGAGAGAGACAGAGAGAGACAAAGAGAGAAGAAAAGATGCCTTCTATAGAGGCAGGCTGGGGGTGGGGTGGGAGGAATGTGGGGACATTGGTGGTGGAAATGGGGGCACTGATGGAGGGGATGGTTCTGGAACACTGTATGACTGAGATCCAATTTTGAACATCTTTGTAATCGTATATCTCACGGTGGTATAATAATAAAAAAAAGAAAAAAATTCACTATTAAACATGTCTGTTCTAAAGGCCCTATTATCTAATTTTTCTTCAAGTTTCAAGTGACTATGAGAAATTATGGCCAAAGCCACCAACATGAGACAGACAGAAGCTGACATAATTTCCTTGGAGTTTTTTCCTAGTAGACAGTCACTACATTTAATATTTGTGAGCAAAAGGTTTTAGATGTATTTTGGGGGTTAATATGTCAAGTTAATTATAAGAAAACACATGGCTTTATAATGGCAGCAACTATGCAGGGTTTGGGATTTTGCTCTATTCATAAGCTAACAAATTCGCCTCTTACTGTTTTATGGATGCTGGGTCAGAAACAAGGAAGGTAATGAGGCACATCACCACAGGCAGAAAGAGCTTTATATCTCTTTGTTGCAGTCCCCCATGCTCCTTGGGCCATGATGAATTTCTGTCTTCTGGGTGGTGTTACAGGAGAGAAACAAGGAAATATTTTTTATAACTCAGGAAACAAGCCTACCATTTGTTGGGAGTAGGATAGGAGGAAAGCTACCTCCTTCTCTATAAGGTTGTTTGTTGAAAACACAACCCTGAGAAATTGCCCATAAAAATGATTATGAAGTTAGGGATATCACTGTATCTATAAATGGTATATCTTATTTGTTTTGTGACTATACCTGGCTGTTCTCAGGGCTTACTCCTCGCTCTTTGATCATCACTCCTAGTGATGCTCTGGGGACCATATCTGGAGCAGGGGATGGAACCCTGGGTTGGTTGCATGTAAGGCAAAGCACCCTACCAGACTATCTCTCCAGCCCCTAGAAATGATATTCAAAGTCACCTGATTGAATAGATCACAAAGGACATTAATGAAGTAAAGGGATGAGGATGAAGTTCTGAAACTATGACAGGGTTTGAAGAGAAGTGAAAAAAAAGAACAACAGAAGAAACCGAAAAGGACTAAGCAGAATCAATGATACAATACAATGAGTACAGTCGACTGCATTAGTAGGAAACTCTTAACAATATTTGGGAGTGTGTAAGATGTTAGTGATCTTGACTGGAGATGTTCTGATGGGAAGATGGAACAAAAAATACTGTCAGAGCAGTAAAGAAAAAAATGGATATCAAAGTTCTCTCAAGGAATTTTTCCAAAAAAAGAAAAATAGAAAGTTAATCAGAGCTGGCAAAAGATGTAAGGGAAATGAAGATTTTATTTTTTTTGTTTTTTGGGTCACACCTGGCAATGCTCAGGGGTTACTCTTGGCTCTGCACTCAGGAATTACTCCTGGAGGTGCTCAGAGGACCATTATGGGATGCTGGGGATAGAACCTGGGCCAGTATGAGCCGGCCGCGTGCAAGGCAAATGCCCTACCCACTGGACTATGACTCCAGCCCGGAAATGAAGATTTTTAAAGGTTTATTTTAAAAACAGTGGACAGTCCCAGAAGTTTTCTGGGGCCACCAGAGCGATTATGGATGATGCACCTCTGTATCCATGCAGTGTCAGGGATTAAACTAAGGGTCTTACATATTCTAGCATTAGTCTCTGTTACTTGAGTTGTCTTTCTGGTTTATTTATTTTATTAATTTTTAAATATTTTTATTATACCACCATGAGATATGCAACTATAAAGAAGTTCATGTTTGGGTTTCAGTCATACAGTGTTCCAGCACCCATCCGCCACCAGTGCCCATTTCTGACCACCAATGTCCCGATTCCCTCTCCTATCCCTTAGCCTGCCTCTTTGGCAGGTTCTTTATCTATTTTCTCTCTTTCTCTTTCTCTTTCTCTCTCTCCCCTCTCTCTTCCTTCTCTTACACATTGTGGATTTCAATACATACATGTAGAGGTTCTCATGTGTATCTTTTTGTCAGTATTCAATGCTCAGTTCTTTTTTTTGTATCAGGATGTTATCTTCCTTTTTTATTTTTTTTTTAAAATTTATTTATTTATTTTTTGACCATTACAAAAATGTTCATGTTTGGGTTTCAAGCCATACAGTGTTCCAGCACCCATCCCTTCATCAGTGCCCACCTCCCACCACCAATGTCCCTGATACCCTCCCCCTCCCCTAGCCTGCCTCCCTGGCAGGTTCTCCATCTCTTCTCTCTCTCTCTCTCTCTCTCTCTCTCTTCCATCTCTTACATGTTGTGGATTGTAATAGACTTTCGACAATTATTGGTTCACGGTTCCTTTCTCTGTCTTACCTAACCTCTGCTCCCACACATTTGTGATAGTTTCCACCTTTGGCAAGACCTTCTGATCCACATTTTGCCTGATATTGGATATTGGTATCATAATATGTATATATATGTTATATATTTATGTCATGC
>JAJIBD010003013.1:0-47260 GCA_021461705.1 Cryptotis parvus
ATATGAAAAAATGCTCATCATCACTAATCATCAGAGATGCAAATCAAAACAACAATGAGATATCACCTCACACCACAGAGAATGGCCCATATCAAAAAGGTAAAGCAACAAGTGCTGGCGTGGATGTGGGGAAAAGGGACTCTCATACACTGTTGGTGGGAATGTTCGACTTGTACAACCTTTCTGGAAAACAATATGGACATTCCTCCAAAGACTAGAAATTGAGCTCCCTATGACCCAGCCATACCGCTCCTGGGGAATATACCTGGAAAGCCAAAACCGCACAGCGGAAACACAATCCGCACTTTTATTTTCATAGCAGCACTGTTCACAATAGCCAAAACCTGGAAACAACCAGTATGCCCGAGAACTGATGACTGGATAAAGAAACTGTGGTACATCTACACAATGGAATACTATGCAGCTGTCAGAAAAAATGAAGTTATGAAATTTTGCTATAAATGGATGGATATGGAAAGAATCATGTTGAGTGAAATTAGTCAGAAGGAAAGGGAGAGACATAGAATGACTGCATTTATTTGCATGGCATAAATATACTAGGTGATCTTACCAAAAGTGGAAGTTACCACAAGCGTGTGGGAGTCAGAGGTTGGTTTAGATAAGAGAAGGGAACATGGGTGAATAAATGTCTAAAGTTCTGATGCTAACATAGAACTGAGCATTAAAGACAGACAAAAAATGCAAATGATGGCTTCTAATGTATGCGTAGTGCAGCCCACAATGTGTGGGAGAAGGAGGAGAGAGAGAGAGGGAGAGGAGAGGAGATAAAGAACCTGCCATTTAGGCGGGATGTGGGAGGGGGAGGGAATTGGGGACATGGGTGGGTGGCTGAGGGCACTGGGTGGAGGCGGGGTGCTGGAACACTGTGTGATCGAAACCCCCCAAGCGTGAACAACGTTGTAATTGTATATCTCACGGTGGTATAATAAAATGTTTAAAAAAAAATAAAATAAAAAAATAAAATTCTTAAATTTAAAAAAAAAGAATATGCCTTTTATGCCAAAGTAATTACCTGTTAGGAAAAAAGCAAGGTAAAAATAAAGAGAGGGGAATACATGTTCATTGATTTCTCCTTTCAAGTTTAAGGCTTTTCTTTTCTATTGTTTGGGAGGGGTTGTGCTGGAGGAGGTGGGTGTACCCAGTAGGACTGGCTCAGGGACTATTCCTGCTCACTGCTCCTGGATCACTCAGGTGCTACTTGTGGGGACCATTTTCTGGTGCCCAGTAACAAACTCTCACCTTTGACTTGCAAACTTGAGCTTCAGCCATTGAGCTGTCTCTCTGCACTCGGAGCTTAGGGTGTTTATGATAGAACTCTCTCTCTCTTTTATTGTTTTGGCTTTTTTGGGTCACACTCGGCAATGCTCAGGGGCTTCTCCTGGCTCTGCACTCAGGAATTACTCCTGGCGGTGCTCGGGGACCATATGGGATGCCAGGGGATCGAACCCGGGCCGCCACAGGCCTGCCGCGTGCAAGGCAAACGCCCTACCCGCTGAACTATCGCTCCGGCCCCTTATGATAGAATCTCTTAACAGTAAGGTGAGGCTTGCACTTCAAACCTTTGTTCTCTCGAATGGATTTCTCTTCCTTGTCTTTATGGCTTTTTTGCTGTGCTTTTCATTCTGGAAAAGTCTCTGTTCTCTTTTGAACATGTATTTACTTTCTTTTCTCTTGCATTTTTATAGGCAGTTTTATTCAGTAAAAACTGTCTTGCTTAACACTGCCTCCCCACCCCAAAGAAAAGGGTGGTTGAGTATCACTTGTTATTGAAGTTAATAGCTGCAGAACCAGGCTTCTTTTTAGGAAACTTAAGTATTTCACTTTATTGGAAGATTTAAACACTCCATTATCCAGTCAGAGTGATATACAGTGGGTAGGACATCTGCCTTAGGTGTAGCTGACCTGACTTCCATCCCTGATATCCGTTTGGGTTTCTTAGCCCACCAGGGGTGATCCCTGGAGTGCAGATCTAGGAATAAATTCTGAGAACCACTGGGTGAGACCCAAAACCAAACTTAAATAAAAGTAAAAAATAACATGTTATTTGGTTTAGACAAGTATTAACCAGAGGTATTAATGTGCTTCACTGTCACTATCACGATCTTCCCGTTAGTCATCTATTTGCTAGAGCGGCACCAGTAACATCTCCATTGTCCTGTCTCATGCTAGGAGAACCCAAAGGCATCTGCTTGCTCCAGGAACATAAAGAGCCTCAAACCATTATATTAGGTCACGGAATGACCTAATATAATTAATGTGCTTATGAAGATATAAATTGATACACTTATTTAGACAGTGTGAATTAACCAGTAAGATGGAAAATACACATTTAATGCAAGTGTTTTACTGTCATAGAAGCTTTTAAGCAGAACTTGTGTGTGTGTGAGCACTCGCGTGTGTGTGCATGCATGCATGTATGTGTGTTTGTGTGTTTAGACTTTTGAGCAGACGTTGTGTGCGCACCGTGTGTGTGCGTGCATGCATGTATGTGTGTTTAGACTTTTGAGCAGACGTGTGTGTGTGTGTGTGTGTGTGTGTGTGTGTTGGCTTTTGAGGCACACCCAGCTCTGCTCAAGGCTTATTCCTGAACTGCACTCCAGGTATCACTCCTGACAGGATTCAGGGAACAATATGGGGTGCTTGGAATTGATCCTGGGTCAAATGCTTGCAAGGCAAGCACACCGCTTATTATAATGTCTCTCTAGCCCCTAGAGAAGAGTTTTATATATATATATATATATATATATATATTTTTTTTTTTTTTTTTTTTTTTTGTCTAGTGATGGCTTTGGTTTCCAGCTGTAAATTTTTTTTTCTTTTTTGGGTCACACCCAGCAATACTCAGGGGTTTCTCCTGGCTCTGCACTCAGGAATTACTCCTGGCAGTGCTCGGGGGACCATATGGGATGCCGGGGATCGAACCCCGGCCGGCACAGGCTGGCCGTGCAAGAGCAAATGCCCTACCCGCTGGACTATCTCTCCGGCCCTCCAGCTGTAAAATCTTTACTCCACAATAAAGGTTATTCCACATTGCTAAGAGTATCAATTCTTAAAAACCTTGGTTTTTGAGCTGGAGTGGTAGTCAGTGGGTAGGGGCGTTTCCCTTGCACATGGCCAACCTGGGTTTGATCTGCGGCATGCCATATGGTTCCCTGAACACCTCCAGGAGTAACTCTTGAGTGCAGAATGAGGAGTAACCCCCTGAACATCTTTGTTGAAATGTTTGTTAAAACACTCTAATAGTGCAAAATGAGAAATAACCTTAATGTCCAGTAGTGGGTGAGTAAATAAAATTTGACAAAGTAGATCAAGCACCCATTTTTATTTAAATATGTAAATAGAATGTAGAGAATAAATTAGGAGCCTATTTTTCCCCTATCTTTATTTTATTTTTGTTTTGAGTTACAGCTGGTTAAGCCCAGGGCTTACTCTTGGCTCTATGCTCAGGGATTCCTCTTGGTGATGTTGGGGATTGAACTGGGCCTGGCTGTGTGCAAAGCAAGCACTAGCACTATCACTATTTCCCATTCATCATCAGTTTGCTCGAGGCGGGTCCCAGTAACATCTCCATATGTCCTGTCTCAAGCTACTAGAGCCCAAGGGCATCTGCTTGCTCCAGGAACATAAAGAGCCTCAAACCATCATATTAGGTCATGGGAATGACCTAACATAATTGGTGCTGGTATTTGGCATATCAAATACGACACAGGCAGCTTCCCAGGCTTGCCGTGTGGATGTCTTTATGTAATATTTATGACCCCTATACTATCTTTTAGTACTTAATGCTTATTATTTTAGGTGCATTTGTTCTGGGGAAGCTGTTATGAGTACTTGAGTTTATGGTTTGCATAAACTCAGACAAAATGCGGACACGAAATCCAGTTTTGGACCCCAAGGCCCTCTTCTAAGGAAAGCAGGAGTCAAAGGGATTGGTTTTGGTTTGCATTAACCACTTTGTTTATGCTTACTGTACAAAGGTTGAAATTTATCATAAAGAACTTCGTCAACTATTTTTCTTTCACCTGATTTTTGTGCATTAGCGTTTATTTAAATAATTGTACCTTTAACAAGTAAAGTGAATTGTTTCTCCTATTTTAGATATTTTGTTCTATTTTTGTCATAAAAATATTTGATTATAGTAGTTTAACTAGCTAGAAAAGTAAATGTTATATAGCTAATTGATTTATAGAAACTTTTACTCAAAATGTACTCTTAAGATTTTAAGTAACATTTAATGAATAAGTTCCACCTAACTGAAAAAATTTTATAAGTGTGATAGAAAAAAAGTAAATGAATGTATCATGTAAGCAGCTTCTTTTCAAAACACAATGATAACTTTTCTTGTGTGATAAGATACACTGGTGGGAAAGGAAGAGAGATTGTACCTGATCTGTGATTGTTTCTCTCGGCTATTCCTAGCTGTGTTCAGGAATTATTCCTGACTCTGTGCTCAGGGGTCATTCTTGACAGTGTTTGGGGAACCTTCTGAAGTGCTGGGGATCAGATTGGAGTCTTGGCATCAAGGCAGTTATCTTACCCCCGTACTATCGCTTTCCTGTAATTGTTCTTCAAGTGATAGAAAAATAAGTCTCAATATAGTTCAAGTAATTAAAAGTTTTGATAACTTCATAATTTAAATACCTCTGAATTAAAATTATATCAAATTAAATATGTTAGATTAAAATTGCATTTGTAATTATGTGGAAGTTTATGATTGGGGGGCTTCCTAAACAGTGCTTAGGGGGCAGAGAAGCCACCCACCTGGTGCACTGCTCAGCGAGTCTGAGTTGATGGTTTGGAGTGTGAGTGACGTAATAAGCTGCTCAGGACCACGGGTCGGGGCACAGGCCCCTGCCGTGACTGGCGCCTTCCAGGGCCAGAGCCTCAGATGCTGGCTCGGGGCATGTACAGGTGATGGAACGCCACGATCTTGTGCAAGCGGGGTCTGGCCTCCGGCCCTTAGCGCTTCTCTCTCCAATTCTCAAGTTTATCATTTTTCCACAAAACCATTTGCCAAAAATTCTAAAGTTTAGAAAACATACTAATTTAAATTAAAAACTTAAAATAACTTGTAATGATTTTTATTTACCGTCATTAGAGAACTTTAATGAAAAAATAATAGCCTACATCTCTTTACGTAAATTTCAATCCAATCAAAAGATGACTGAAAATTAATGAGTTATTTAAAAAAAATACAGTTCTTAAAATTTTAGATTAGATCTAATTTTTTTTGGTTAGAGGATTTAATACAAATTATAAGAATGGCTTAATTATAAAATTCATAAAGATCATTTAAATTTAGAATATTTAATTTAAGATAATTTACGCTGAAATACATAATTATGAACAGATATGGATCCTACTTATATAGAATTTGAAATAAGTCATAAAAACCTTTTTAGATAATTTTTATAATCAGGTTAGAAAACTCATGAACTGTCTCCATTTGATTTTCTTGTTAAGTTTTGCAATTTAATAGTGGAGATTATCTTTAATTGTTGGAAGAGTTATTTATGACAAGATGATCTAGTCTATAACAATAATAATAGTAATATAACGTTACTATTAGTAATAACATTATTAATGATTTCAAGCATGAGTTTTTTTAAGATTTAGGTGTTGGCTACAGCGTTTGTAAAACATCACACTAGTTCCATGTCTTAGTGTGTGGAAAGGTCATGTGAATCTGCTGCATTTGCTGTTTATGAAAAGAGTAACTAGCTCTGGAACTTTATTGAGTTTAGCTTTCCTTCAGATATGACATGTTCCTCCAACCAAAGTTTGGAGTAGGAGCCTCAGCTTCACCATTTTTCAAGACTGGGTGCGAGAAGCAGCCTAAAATTGTGTGCTCTAAGTTCAATTTTAGTGAGATGATGTGGAGTGGGAAAGAACGTACAAAGTTACATTAAATTAATACCGAAAGTGTCAGAAACATTTTTGGATTCTGTTTCCTGACTCCTGTATATAAGGACTTGCGGTCTACTGGGAGCACATATTAGGGGTGTTTTTGGGGGGCTTGTGATCTCTGGCTTTGAATGTTAATCTTTAAATATCTGTGATTTTAGGGGCCAAAGCAAAAGTACAGAGGGTGGGTACACGTGTTTGCCTTGCATGTGGCTGACCCAGATATAATACCCGGCATCCCATATGGTCCCCCAAGCACTACCAGGAGTAATTCCTGAGTGCATAGCCAAGAGTAACTGCTGAGCATCACTGGGTGTGATGCATAAAGCCATTAAAAAAAATTAGTGATTTTAGTTACTGGAGTGTAGCACAGAACTGTGTTTTTGACAAATAGAGCTGAACTGTTACTTTTCTTCGGACACCCATCTTTTTTTTTTGATGATTTATTTTAAACACCATGATTTACAAAGCACAAACTTTTTCGCCATATGGTTGCTGGAAAGATTCATCATTCACCAACAATCCCACCACCAGTGTGCCCCCACCACCACCAGAGACCAGCATTTCCCTCCCACCCTCCATCCCCTCCCGATGCTGCTCACTTAGCCAGCATCAATTATGTTGATCCTTATAGCTCATATAAGGGAACAGTAATGATAAGGTCATGCCCTTTTTTTTTCATAGGCAGATGTGTGGGAGTTTGGCCAGTTTCTGTTCTTGAATTGACTTTCTGGGTTTCTAGAACACAGTGGTTTTCACCAGACACACTGTCACTACTGCTACTGACAACACTTATTTTACATTTACCTCAATGTCTGTTTGAGCTTTTCCTATTCATACACTGAACAATCCGTTCTATATTGGTTTTTGGAGCTAATTCTCTAAATATGGTCGATGAACCTGGTGTTAGACAAAAGTCAACGGAGATCCTCAAATCTCCATTGTGCCATTTGAGTCCATTGTATAGGAAATTACCAAGAGGCGTGGTGCCCCAGATCACACCTCGTGCCCACACACTTCGTTTATAGAAAATGTGATGGGATACCAGTTAGACGAATATACTAGGTTTTTGAGATAACACGTGGGTGACTGCACCCGTGCGCCACAGGGGGTATATGGGACCTCCCCATGTACTGGACCCCCATTTGGAACCCTCTGCAATTGCCTATTTTGACTTGTGTGTCTATTTTGAATGAACAAAAATTTAAAAAGCTGTGAAATTTTCTGTTATTTAAAAAAACATTTTTAATTAATATTAAAAATTTATTAACTGACTCATGTTTTAAGTGAAGATTAGAAAGTACTAGTGTAAAGTTTGCAATTATGGGAACATTTAAATAGATGGGGGTGTGCGTATTAAGTTATTTTGTGGATTGGGGTGCACCTGTCTGTGTTCAGAGCTAACAAGGGAGTCACTCCTTGAAGGTCTGGGTGACCTTATGGGGTGTGGGAAATTGAATCCCACTGACCGCATGCAAGGCAAACTCTCTGCCCACTGTACTGTTGCTTTATCCCCTTAAGTTTTTCTTCTTCAACAAGGAAAGCGTGAAATAATTGTACACTGTATTTTTAGGCGTAAGAGCAGTTTTCATTCACTATTTTTCTGATTATTCACTTGTTTTAAACTCAATCAAGAACTATACCTATCACGTTTATTATTTGATGCAGATATTTAAACTTTTATTCCTTAAATATCCTTATAATATTTCCAATAGTTAAAATCTGTAGTCTCTTTTTGTAATTTTGAGTGGTTTTTTTTTTAATTGAGTACCTTGGAAGGCTTATTATTATTTTTGATTTGTTCTTGGACCATACCTAGTGGTGCTCAGAACTTACTCCTGGCTCTGAACTTGGGGGATCACTCCTGGTATACTCAGGGGACCACATTAGATGTCAGGAGTCAAGCTGGGTCAACGTGGGTAAGTCCTTCCTGTACTATTGCTCCAGTCTTGCAAAGTTTGGTTCTTTGAGAGCTAGTCTGAAGGTTGATAAAATATTCTGTCAATGGCAATATTGTAGAGACATGAGAGGCATTGTGGTAGGTTGTGTTCATGTTGTTTATAGTTAACAGGCAGGATATATTTGTGGGGCTGCTTTGCTTTTTAGCATTACGGTATTATGGAGCAACAGTTTTATGAAGGTATTTCCTTTTCACAAACTGTTCTACAGTTATTTCCTAAATTTTGTTCTACCACTGAAATGTTTTTAGTTCAGTTTAGCAGTGCTAGGCACATACTCTTTGGCTGAAAATTGTTTCTATTTTTACTGATTCGGTAGTTATTTTTGCTTGTAGCTGCTTGGTCGCTAAACATCTCATTAAGACACTTTCCACTAAGGTTTAAGTCATAGCTAATAGTATCAAGGTTTATTTTCTGCCATGGTGTTGGAATTAATTTCTGCTTTACAGTGTGTTCTTATTAATTATCTTTGCTTTGTGCCTCAGCTTTTTATATTAAAATACTATATTTTTTTTGATCTCTTTGGTCTTACTCTGTGTAGCTCACCTCATGCTGTACTTAGGGATTTCTGATTTTGTTTCTGACTGTTCTTTCAATGCATGTTGTGCTTTATTAATGATTTCTCTCTCTCCTTCACTTATGTTTTTGGGTCACACTTGGTGGTATTCAGAGACTACTCTTGGCTCTGTGCTCAAGAGTTGCTCTCCTGGCAGTCCTCAGGGAACTGAGTAATCATGGTCTAACGTGAAAGATCTCATGTTTTATAGATACTTTTTTTTTTTTTTTTTAAGTAGAAATGTTTATTGGAAAGTAGAAGAGAAAAGGTAAGGAGCTGCCCTTGAGGCCTCAAGGAACTGACTGAGTATAGAACCAAGTTCAGGAATATCAACTTTGAGAATCGGGATCTGGTGCCCTTTTAGCCTGAGCTACAGGAGTCCCTTAAGAGTGGTGATGTGTCCAAACTCAGCACTCACTGTGCCTGCAGCAGCAGAGCTGGGTTGTAGGGGTCGAGAGGGTCAAGAGATGTGCCAGGAGCCCAGACAGAAAGTTCGGGGCTGGGACCTGAGGCAGGTCATGGAATTTCCTGGAAAGGATTGGTCCAACTTAGACTGTGAACAAAAGCTGTCGGGGCCCTTTTGCAGATGAGCAACGAGATCATCCGCTTGTGCTGCCATGCGATCTCCTTGGACCGCATCTTTGAGGGATACGTTATTTCTAGCAAGGAAGAACTTCAAGGCTGCATTTCCTGCTGTTACCGCGTGGAAAGACCACTACCTCCGGGCTGTGCAGATGCATGCTCAGTACGTTGTTTCCCTGACGTTCCGCAGAGCACCTGCCCATCCTTTACCACCCGAAGAGGGCGATTCTCACTTCTGCCACTTGGGCGTTTTTTTAAAGCTAGTATATTGTCATTTTCTAGATCTGGGAGTTTTTACAGGGCCCAGCTCTTTTCTTTATTTTTCCCTTCCCAAAATTTTATTACACCATTTTAGACATACATTGCAAGATGCTCATGCAGAGTTCTGGTTCCACAGCGTTCCAACACCCATCCCTCCACCCGAACCCATCTCCCATCACCAATGTCCCCACCTCCCTCCCCCCTCCCTCACCTCAACTACTTGGCGGGTTCTACATGTCTTCTCTCTCCTCCCTATCTCTCCCTCTCACCAAAATTTCCTGCACATCGTGGAATGCAGTGGATTAAAGGACATCACTGTTTCCACTATTTTGATGGACTCGCGCAGCCTGGGCTCGAACTGGTTGGCTCTGTCAATCTGGTCGTGAGGCAGTGTTCCAGCATCCGGACAGCAAAGGTGGTGGCTAGTGTGGTGGGCGAGTCTCATCCGGCTGCTTCCGGGACCCCGGAGGTGATGGCCTACTCCCAAAACCCATCTGCCCTCCTGAGAGCCCCATGGTCAGCTTAGCCTGGGGAAGCGGAGTTTCAGCTTCCCCAGGCGCGCTTCGGGACCCGCATACTATCTAGATACTTTTTTTTTAAACTGATGAAAGTCTCTGTAGTTGAAATGCTATCTTCTTTTGCCTCCAACTGGTTCTAGTTCTGTTGACATTTGGAGTAAATATATATATATATATATATATATATATATATATATTTACTCCAAATGTCCAAAAACTATATATATATATATGTATATATATACATATATATATGAGTTTTTTGAGGCATTGTAGGAAGCTTAATAGCATCTGTGATGTCTACCTATTAAATGCAAATAATGCCTCCCATTTTGTAACCAGCCAAAATTTCTACAAATATTTGTCAGATGACCTTTTTTGGGACGGTGAGTATTCTCACTGCCATGGTTAAGAACCACTTTCTAGCCTCTTGTGAATGACTTCCAAGAAGCTTCTCTGAGTATTTCTGCCTAGTCTGGCTTTTTACCTTCTGGCGTTTTTTGTGTTGCATAATGTCTGGATTATACATATGCCTCTTACTTTATTTGATTATGATATTTTTTGTTTACACCTGGAGATGCTCAGGGGTTACTCCTGGCTCTGTACTCAGAAATTACTCCTGGCTTGGGACTGTATGGGATGCCAGGGGACTGTATGGGATGCCAGGTCGATCTGCGTGCAAGGCAAACACCCTACCCACTGTGCCATCCACTTTGGCCCTTTTGATTTTGTTTTTTTTTTTTTTTTTTTTTTTTAATTTTTTTATTATACCACTGAGAGACCATACAATTACAAAGGTGTCCACAATTGGTTCTTGGTAATACAGTATTCCAGCACCCATCCCTCCACCAGTGCCCCATTTCCACCACCAATGTACCCCCACCCTCCTACACACCTGCAGGCTGCCTCAACAGCAGGTAGCCCTGTTTCCCTCTCTTTCTTTCTCTGTCTCTCTCTCTGTCTCTGCATCTCTCTCCCTCTTGTTTTTACACATTGCGGCTAGCCCTGCAGATATTTAGAGTTTATCACTTAAGTCTCTTTGTGTATATTCAATGGTGAGTTTTTAATCTGCCATTACCATTTCCCCACATTTAGTAAAACACTGGTATCTGTTTATATCCTATGAATGAATGCAGTCATTCTATATCTGTCCTTTTCCTTCTGACTAATTTCCACTCAGCATGATAGTCTCCATGTCCATCCATTTGCAGGTAAATTTCATAATTTTATCTTTTCTGACAGCTGCATAGTATTCCATAGTGTAGATGAACCACAGTTTCTTTAACCAGTCGTCTGTTCTCGGGGATTTAGGTTGTTTCCAGATTCTAGCTATAGTGAATAGCCCAGAGATGAATAAAGAAGTACAGATAGGGTTGCGGCTATGTGTTTTTCAGTCTCTGGGTATATTCCCAGGAGTGCTATTGCTGGATCAAATGGGAACTCAATGTCTAGTTTGCGGAGGAATGCCCATATTGTTTTCCAAAAGGGCTGGACCAGCCAGCACTCCCACCAACAGTGGATGAGAGTCCCTTTTTCCCCCCACATCCGCGCCAGCACTGGTTGTTCTTGCTGTTTTGGATGTGTGCCAGTCTCTGTGGTGTGAGATGGTACCTCATTTGTTGTTTTTTTGATTTGCTTCTCCCTGATGATTAAAGATGAAGAGCACTTTTTCATATGCCTTTTGGCCATCTGAATTTCTTCTTTTTTGGAAGCTTCTGTTCATTTCTTCTCCCCATTTTTTGATGGGGTTGGCTGTTTTTTTCTTTGTGGACTGCTACCAGTGCCTGATATATCCTGGATATTAACCCCCTTGTCAGATGGGTATTGGGTGAATATCCTTTCCCACTCTGTAGATTGTCTTTTGTATCTTGGTCACCATTCCTTTTGAGGTGCAGAAGCTTTTTCAATTTTTATATAATCCCATTTTTTTTAGTTTTTTATTTACCACCGTGAGATCCAAAGTGTGTGTGTGTGTGTGTGTGTGTGTGTGTGTGTGTGTGTGTGTGTGATTTCTCTAAGCAGGTAAGGACCATATAGTTACTTTCCTTGGTTGTTGTTTTGGTCAGCTGTATATACTTGTTAGAAGATTTAAAAAATATCAGCTGCTTTCTCCCATTTTCATTTTACATGTGGTAGTAATGACAATTTAGGGAATTGAATCCCTGTAGAAGATGTGAAGAACTTTGTGGCAATATACAGTATGATACTTTGGTAATTATGAGATTTGTAGACAATTGAATTATTAGTCGCAATAGTATGTATACCCAGTTGTATTTTTTAGAGAACACAAGACAATGCAAGGTACAAAATATTATTTCATATCAAGATATAAGAATGATGTACATTTTGTAGATGTATCCATTCTGTAACCAGAAAGAATATACATGGAGTAATAACAAAAAGTGAGCCTGAGAAATGTAGGAAGAAGAAGGATTTGTAGAAGCACAAAGTACAAATGATGAGTTCTACAGAGTGAGATGAGCAAAGTAATCAATATGTCAGGAAATTGTTAGAAATGACGAATGTAGCATCTGGTTAGGGACGACTTGTAGAAAGCTGACAAATGTGATATATGAATATTACTAAGTTGAAAACAAGTTGGCCACAGAGAGATTAGCTTCTTACTAGCATCGAAAGAGAAACAGGAAATGTTTTGCTCCAGTTAGAAGAGATGTAACTCCGTTATAGATCTTTCTCCACCTGTTATTGTTTTTGAATCAAAATTCTAAGGAACAAGAGCAAAATTGGAAATAAATCGAAACTTGAATCTGTTTTTATATGGTGACCTTATAAGATGATTTACTGCACACAGACCAAAGTCTTCATTAAAGTGTCCTAAGCATAATGTATCCATTGTAGTACAATTTGAAGCAATATAGTGAAAATAGTGAAAATGAAACTCAATTACAGTTTGAAAACATCTATTCTCAAAATTTTGGTTAACTTTTATACTATTGATTTTAATAAAGTCTCGCTTTCTCTAGGTATGTAGATATTAGATATGCTTATATTTGGTTTAAACATTAGTCTCACTGTGTGTTAGTATACTTATATAAAATATGGGTTGTTTTATAAGCTGTTTTTAGAATCTTTTTTCATTTTATATTTTAAGATTTTCTCATATCAGTAGAATTATCTTCGTTTGCACTGTTTTGGGGACCCTACTGAGGTGGGCCATGTAATGATGGGAATTGAACCCAAGTATCTTGCATGGAAATATGTACTCTAGCCTTTTGAGTTATTTCCTGGACCCGTATCAGTAAAACTGTGCAAAGTTAAAACTTAATTACGAAGCAAGGTTCCAAAATTCATTTGACCATTTAAAACAGAAACAACATAAATACAAACACAAACAACTGCTCAGCGCCCCCTGGACATCTCCTTTCTTTACCCGGACAGAAACTACCCTCGCTCCCATTGTACCTGAGGCTGCGTAGTGTTCTGTCCTGATATTCCAAATCTAACCATTCTCCTCTCCTTCATTCAAAAGATCCCATTTTTATTCACAGCATTCCACTGTGTATGGTGTTATGCGTGGGAAATTCCACTTTCACACCCTTTGAGCCATACACGTATTGTTTTGTTGGGAAAACCTTGAAGAACTCTAAAAGTATGCTTTCACTCTAACCCTGGATTTCTCACTCTGAGCACAGGACTGTCCTTTTGTTGTGGGTGGCTCTGTGTTTTGCTGATGTTTTAACAGGATGCCCGACCTCTGCACTTGCTTGCAAGGTCAGCGGCTCTCCTATTTGTAACAGCCCCAAATGTCTCTAGAAAGCGCCAGATATTCCATGGGCACAGCACCCCCAGTTGAGAATGATCAGTCTTACCACTTTACTCTTGTTAGCATTTGCTGCGTCGTGTAGATTGGGCTCCAATTTCAGGATGCTGTAGTTGAGTGAGCTTGGCTTTGAAGATGTATTAAGGTTAGACTGTCTCCGGCTGTTTGAGGACTAGACAGGGGACAGGGTTCTACAGAGCCTCTGGTTCTATGACAGTGAAGTTGATTTTACGGCATACATGATTTGAAAGGTGGCCTAAAAGTCATTGAGAAAAAATTATACAATAATTGATCATTTTGCTTTCATGTGCTATATTACTTGAATTTCTCCATTTAAAAACTGTCTAAAACCCAGCACAGAGTTCTTTGGGCAGGTAGTTACTTGGAACTGTCCTTTCTATTGATTTCAAGAATTTTGTGGGTATTTTAGAGCTTAATAGGTTAGATGAAGAAATCCATCAGACTCTGGTGTTTGTATTAGGATGTCACTGATTGTGACGTTAAGTGATCTCATGTCTCCTTTTCAGGCCTTTGTGTTTCCCGAGTTGAGACTAGCATTTGATGTCCGCCAGTCAGTTTGCCCTTTGAAGTTTAATCTTCACATCTGAAATCCTGCCAATTACAGCAGTTTGTGTGTTGACTTCGGTATAGGAAGCTGCCCTGTCACTAAAGACTTTGAGAAAACAGTGTAGTTTACAATTAATGATTTCTGCTTTTCATTGTTACTTTGTAGAATTATAAGAGTAGTCACTAATAAATATGCCTTATTGTAATAATTAAGGCCATTCTTACTGTTTTGCCCCTGCAGAAAATTTCTGAAGATTTGGTGAAGATCGGAAGGCGATCAGAAGGCGGTAGCACTATTATGTAGTAAGTATTCCTTTGAAAACAAGTGCAAGTCAAGAATATTTTAAATATCCAGTTGTTTGAGGGAAATGTATTAGGTAAAGATACTATTTGTAAAATATAGAGGATATATTATTATCATGTTAATAATTTATTAGACCTAATCCTATGCAGTCCTTTAAAAATTGAAAGTGTATCTTATGTTTTGAGGTGAAGATTTTACTGATAGCATTGAAAAATATTCTAATTCTAACAAGGATTGATCTAGGTTATGTACATTTGCTTATTTAAAACTATCAGAATCCAGAAAATCATTGTAGTTTTGTAGGTTGGTGATTTGTTTGGGTGACTTATTGTTTAGGTTATTTTGCAGAATTATTTATTTGCTGATTTATTTATGTATTTCATTATTTATTTATTTGATTATTTAGTAAATTATTTATCTGATGAATTATTAATACATCTTCATGACATGATTTAAATTATTTATAACTTAATTTTGAGTTTATTGCTTTTAGACGCTGCATTGTTACTGACTAGTTTTGATTTTTTCTTTGTGGTTCTTTAAAATTAAGTATTAGCTCTAAGGCAAAAGTATATTCATTGCAATGCCCAGGAATTTTTTTCTTTTTAGTAATTTATGGAAGAGATAAAATTCCAGTTATGCTTTTGTTTAGCCTCTAAATTTACCTGTTTAGGGTTACTGATGATAGAATGTTTGTGTTGTGTGTACGCTCATTGTAGAGTCACTTAGAAATTAATGGTATAGCCTGTCATCTGTAAACGGAAGTGGAACATGTAAACCTCAGCCCACATTATCCTTTGTGTTTCTGAAGGGCAGGTCTGTATTTCTTAACTTGCTTTAGAATAAATAATGGAGCCCTGGTTACTTTATTTTAGTGGTAGATTTGTTTTACTGCTGGAATATTTTTAGGAAAGTTCAGAGAAATGAAGTTCAACTTGGATTTGGATCCCTGAGATATAAATTTGACTGATGAAGCCTTTGTCTTTCTAGATTCTCATTTTATGTATATTTGGAAAACAACATGATATTTTTATAGATTTTAATATCAGCCATGGTGACATTTGTTTTGCATCTTGACTCCAATTACTTTATTTTATTATACTAAAATGGACAGGGATCTTTAGAATAGAGCTGCAATTTCTCTAACTTTAGCAAATAATTCTGCTATATGAAGATTTAAATTTTACCGTGTAAGGCATTTCTTCCTTTTTTTCTATTTTGTAAGATAGTGCGGTTATTAGGGTTCTCCTATAATGGGTTCATACACATGTTGATGCAGTTGTTTTCAGCTACCAGTTCTTGGACCAGTGAGGTCCATATGTGTGAAAAGGTGACAACCACTGGTCTGTAGTCTTCCTTGTAACCACCAGCCTGTGGGCTGGTGTGCAGGACAGGTGCACAGGTTTGAAAAGGCAGGGCACTGTGTTCTAGCTGTTGGGAGTCAGAGGTCATGCAGGGGTTTAGGGTCTTTACCTTGCACATGACCAACGTCAGTTCAATCCTAGCATTAATATCATCCCTGAGCACCACTAGTTGTGATCCCTGAGCAGAGAGCCAAGAGTTAGCTTAGAGCATCGCAAGCTGTGGCCCAGAAACTGCCACCTCCCCTACCCCCAGCCCTGCAAGGCAGTTGTTTGGTTAAATGAACACCCTGTGGCCTTTCTTTAGTGTGTGTTTGCAGTGGATTCCTGTGCTTGTTACACTTTCAGTATTTCAGAGGCACACATTGCACACTTCAAATTAGCATGCTGTTGAAATGTAATGAAAATGGTCTCTGTATTCAGGTGTCACCGTAGACTTGTAAAATATGCATGTGTATTCCAAAATTTCTTATTTTGAAATACAGAGTAAATAAACATTGCATTGGAATATTGCTTTAGCATCTTCATATTCTTGCCATAAAAAGAAAGTTTGCTTTAATTTACATATAATTAAAATGTGTATATTGTACAGTCCTATAACTTTTTTATCTAGAGATGCTTGACCACAGATATTGTTAGAAACAATTTTATTTTAATGTATTTCACTATGTTGTAATCTATAGTTCTTTTTATAGACTTTTTTATTATACCACCATAGTCTATAGCTCTTTAGAAGAAAACTGCTTCTCCACATCTCTTGTATTGTTGTCATGACATAGGTAAAGTTGGGATGAAAACATGGGGCACAGGGATGGAATCTGGGTCAGTCTTAAATGCGAGAGGAGTACTGTCTGCACAGGACTCTCTCCTTGGCATGTATAAGTCGGTTTTGAAAAGACACTTCTGACATCATTTATTGAACACTTACTATATGCAGTTACAGAATTCATATTTTTTTAACATAGGTTATTTGTTATTCTTTGCTGAGGAAGTACAATAATAGTTTCAATTCATCAGTGAGGAAACAGACAGAGATGTTAAGCAATTTGCTTATTGCCACATAGCTGGCGTAAGTGATGGGCTGGGATTAGGACTCTTTGATTCTCAAGGATTTTAGCTATTTATAAAGTTTTGGGTGTGGATGGTATAATGTGCTTTTTAAATAGTTCATTTGATTCAATAATTTAGAGATAGTAGTTATTTCTCATATGGTTAACTTGACAGATATTCACAGAAATTCACTCTGTGTTATGTTTGGTCATCCTTTCAAACTGTAGGCTGTACTGTAGTGTTAAGTATTAAGCTTCTTGAATTTTATGATTTGGATTCTTGAATCCTGTGTAGTCTTAGGATTACATGCAGAAGAAGCATTTGTGCCTTAGGAAACGTTTATATTTGCCTCATAAAATATCCTGTTTTCAGGTCAGATCCTTTCGATTTTAAGCTCAAGGCCATTTTCAGAAATCCATTACGTCGAATCTGATTTCCTTTATAAGGAAATAAGTAATAGTACACCAAGCATGATATATACATATTGTTTTTTTTTTTTTTTTTTTTTTTGCTTTTTGGGTCACACCCGGCAATGCTCAGGGGTTTCTCCTGGCTCTGCACTCAGGAATCACTCCTGGCGGTGCTCAGGGGAACCATATGGGATGCTGAGGATCCAACCCGGGCCGGCATGGGCCAGCCGCGTGCAAGGCAAACGCCCTACCGCTGGGCTATCGCCTCCGCCCCGATATATACATATTGTTAAAGGAATCATAAGTTTCTTTTATATAAAAACTTAAAGCTTTTATATAGAATTGGCCACAAATATACTATTAACTCTAAATATGTGTTTTAGGATAATTTTTGCATGTGCCAGCAAGACAAAAAAAATACACATCTGTAATTTTGAGCACTAACATTTAGTTATTTGATAAGGTAATGAATAAAATTATTCCGGGGACATTAGAGTATAATTTGCTCATTGGTATGAGACTAACAGAAAAGGATCTTTTTAACCTTTTTTTGCTGACTAAGAACAGAAGGAGGCTAACAATTGTGAGTAAGAAACACACATTGGAAAACTGGAAAGTTAGACACAACAGAATTTGGATGGTGTTGTTCTAAGTACTGTAAATAGTGTTGTACTTGTGTACTTAGTGAGAGGAACCCCCACATCATGAGGGCCGCCATTTTTCAACATCCGGACTCCACATCTCGTCAGGAGTTCCACCCGGCAGAAAAGCTGATCTTTCCCCATCTCGTGTGGCTGCAAGTAGCCACAGTTCATCAATAACTGCACAAGATGAGGGGCTACTCCAAGAGTATTCAACCTGCACGGCAGAGTCTGGCAGGCTACCCGTGTTGTGTTTGCTATGCCAAAAACCCAGTAAAATTACAGACTTCATTCCATGACCTGAAGGAATGGTTTGAGGCTCTTCATGTTCCTCGAGTGAGTAGATGCCCTTGGGCTATACTAACATGTGACAGGATGTATGAAGATGTTACTGGTGCCTACTCGAGCAAATCGATGAACAGCAGGAAGACAAGGATACAAGTGATATATAAATGGCAGGACTCTGAATCACTTAGTGTTATGGGTTACAAAAGATTTTTTTTAATTAAAAATAATTCAGACTGCTCATAAAATCCACTATACCTATGATTTAGATAATAGGAACTATTGTAATAGCTAAGATAGCTATATAACTTTTAAATTTAGAACAATTTGTTTTTATTTTGGGGGGTATACACAGTTGTGCTTAGGATTTACTCTTGGCTCTGCGCTCAGAGATCACTCCTGGCAGGCTCAGGGGACCACTGGGGATTGAACCCAGGTTGACTATATGCAAGACAAACATTCCTCTCCACTATACTGTCACTCTGACCCAGAACTAACAATTTTGAATCTGAAAGTATTATATACTGCTAGGCAGTCAGTAAAAAATTATACTTTCCAGGACCAGTGGAGCCTATGGTGATTCTGTTAACGTCTTAAATTCTCTCTAAGGTAAATCCCACCAGTCTTTATATGGTGTGTATATATAAAGTGGGTTCCAGAGATAGCTCAGTGGGTGGGCATGTTCTTTGAATGTGAGAGGTCTGGGTTTGATTGCTGCCACTGCATGGTTCCTCTTTGCAGCATTAGGTGTGCTCTTTAATTACAGTTGGGAATATCCTCCAGCATTGCAGAGACTGACTCCAAAACACCAATAATTAAATAAATTAATAATAAAAGGACCTTTTGGTTTATTAAAAGAAATCTTAATACACATGCAATTTCTGTTTAAATGTCTCATGATAAAACTAATTTATGTTATGGCCAATATTTATTCCTTTTTGTTAGCAGACCAAAGCAGGCTTTGGTTATGACTACTTTATGTATGATTATTATACCTTAGAACATGATAGATTTTGGGCTCCTTCTCCCTTTCCTCCGCCTCCATGTCGGCGGGTGTGGCTGCGAGCCCCCGGCCACCACAACCAGCAACACCAACACCGGAAGAGAAACACTCCAGACCCACAGCTGCTCCGCTCGGCCCCATGTGGAAGCAGCCCATGGAGTTCCAGAGGGCTGTAAATCGCTCCGCCAGACCTTGACTGAGTCCAGCATAGCTCCACGGCCACACTGGCTGGACTTGGAGAGGGATTTGGGCTCCTCCTCCCATTCCTCCACCTCCATGTTGGCTGGTGTGGCTGTGAGCTCCCAACCACCACAGCCAGCAACCCTGGATGAGAGACACTCAAGACCCACAGCTCCGCATGTGCATGGCCACTCTGCAGCCGCAGGACAGTCTTAGATAATATTGAAGTTAGGACCAGGTCCTTCCCAGGATCTTTCACATTTATACACTGTATATAGTTCTAGGCAGGTTTTAGCCGTGGCCCGTCATCCCTGTGAGCCTAGTAAGAAGCCACGGGAACCCCACACCATGAGGGAAGTCATTCTTAACATCCGGACTCCACAGCTCCTGAGAGCTCCACCCAAAAGAAAAGCCGATCTCTTCCCATTGAGGTTCATAAGTAAATGCACGAGATGACAGCCTACTAATGAGAATGTATGACCTACACGGCAGAGTCTGGCAAGCTACCCGTGTTGTATTTGATATGCCAAAATCCACTAAAAAATATAGGGCCCATTGCCAAGGCGTGAACGAATGGTTTGAGGCTCTTCATGTTCCTGGAGCGAGCAGATGCCCTTGGACTACACTAGCATGTGACAGGACGTATGAAGATGTTACTGGTGCCCGCTTGAGCAAATCGATGAACAACGGGAAGACAAGTGATACAAGTGATATTGGTTGATCTAAAGGCCCATTTCCTCCCTCTTAAAAAGGGTTTCATGTCATTGGCCGGCGAGATAGTACTGTGGCCAAGACAGTTGATCTCCACGCAACCCATTCAGATCAGATCCCAGCACCACGTATTGTCCCCTGAGCACTGCTTGGAGTGACGCCAAAAAGTTACGTGTTATATATGGATAAGATGACAATTTTATACTTAAAATATGCAACATTTTTTCCATTACTGAAATTTTGTTTTGGGTAATAGAACTCCTTTGAAAAGAGTTGTGTCAAGTTATTTTATACTTTTCTTTGTAATTCCTTCCCTGACACTTATGGGATGTGGCATATTACAACATTAAAGTCACAGTTTGATTCTTTAAAGTATCTAGTTTACTTTCACTTACATTGAAGTAGGTAATCACACTGGCATGTTTTTATGTAAAAGCATTACAAAGAACAATCCTCAGATCATATCTCTTACTCACATGTATAATATTGGAACTCGCTTTGTTCAGAAAGACCTATTATGCCTGTTAACAAAGGTGAGTGTGCCCATGTTCCATCTGGAGTTTGCAACAGGATGAAGAATTTTTTGAAAGAATACTACAGTTGTAAGAGTAATAACGTAGCTTATGTGTTGGCTCTGAGAGTAGCTGTTTTATAATCATGACAAGTCAAAAGTACAGCCAGAGGTCATGTTAAACAGAAGATCTTGGTAACACATCATCCATTTTGTGGATAGGCTATGAAGTGGATTGGGTCCCTCTGCACTGACATTTAAGAGAGCGACCAAGGTTGTTCACATGGAAGTGTTTCAAATATCTTTCTCCACACCTCCCAGATGATTTCAAAATTTGGCATGCATGTGTATATGAATTCTGAATTAATTAAATAGAACCTTGTTAAATTAGTATTTGCAAAATGAAAAAGGGTATTCTTAGAGTACAGGGATTTTGAGTACAAAATTATACTGACATGTTAGTGTTTATGCAAATGCTGGCTATTGTACTGAGTAGATGCTGTATTACAGTATTGACTACCTTATTTCCAAGTTGCTCATGGAAACAATAAAAAACCATTGAGCAGCAACTACAAAATCAAAATAATATCACAGAAGTAAAATTATATAGGAATAGCCTATATGGCCTAAAATATATTGATTTGATTCTATTTGTGACTTGACTTTGACTAAATTGAATAAGAAATACTTAAAGGGCTATATAACATTATATCATGAAAATAGACTTATCTTGCAGAGTGATTTTCACATCTAAGTCTTCAGTACAGAGTACCAAAAATTAGAGAGCATAGGTTAATTATAGCATATTAGGAAGCAAATGAAATTAGCAACTTATTAATTTTTATATAATTGCTAAAGTGGCCATTTTTGTCTTAGCAACATTTGTTCTTTTTTTGTTAACCTACTATTGTATGCTTCTTGCTATAAAAATGCCAGAGAAATGATTTCAAACACTGGTGGCACTTGTCCATATAGGAATTTTTTAAATATAAGAGCTAGTTTTGCCTGTCTTAACAATTGTGGTGGGTGTTTCGGTACTTCCTGGTTAGGTTTTGTGGATTCTGGATATCCCACGATACTGGGTGGAACAAATTCAAAGGACAGAATCATTGCTGAGTTTCAGCAGACATTCGAGTGTCTACTTGCTTGGATTCTCAAGTCTAAAGCAATAATATTTCAGTGCATGCGAATAGTGACAACTTTTTTATTGAAAGTGACAAATACTTAAAAAATTTTATCAAAGCTCCGTGACTTACAACGCTACTCATAGTTGAGGATTAGACTGCAGTATTCCAGCACCCATCCCACCACCATGCCAGCTTCCTCCACGGTAGTTCCCAGCCCCCACCCCTAATCCCCCTCATGCTTGCCCCTCTTCTTCAGTTCCCCGCCGCCATTTTGATTGGCACCTTTTTCAGTTCAGTTGTTTGTATCTCTTGATTTCAGTACTGTTGACTCTGGTTTGAATATTTTGCTCTGTTATTTTTTGACACCATCCATGTATCTAGATCTCCTTGACCCCGCTATGACAAAGATAGTTGGAAATTATCACTCTGGGTAAGAACTGCATAATAACTTCTCTGTATTATGCCACAATGCCAAAAGGATTTCAGGGGAGAGAGAGACAGAGACAGAGACAGAGAGAGACGAGATAGAACCTGCCATAGAGACAGGCTGCTGGGGGGTGTAGGAACTGGGGACATTGGTGGAGGGAAAATGTATCTGGTGGAGGAATTGGTCTCATGCTGTGTGCAACTTTGTAAACCACAGTGTTTAAATTAATTTAGGGGGTAAAATTAGGTAAATCTTGTACAAGAGTGTAAATGTTTCTGTGCTTTCAGGGTACAGTATTACGGTGAGGTGCTCCACCAAAGTGCAAACACCCTACATTGCTTCTTCAACTCTCTTTCATACCAACCAAGACTTACTATGTGTTGGGGTATGCTGGGTATCCCGACAAAATCCAGGAGCAGGGTCTAGGGATACCTTTCTGCCCCCAGGGGATCAGCAGCCAGCAGACCAAGAAAGAAATGAGAATCCAGCAAAGTTTCAAAATGTTTTACTTACACTTGTTCTGGTACACAATTTAGTAATAGGAAAACGCCAGACTTTAGGTTCCTAGCTGGCCCTGGCCACATGTAAGTTTAGAATCCTAGGCCAGGATGGGTGCTACCATGTACTAAGGCCCATCAGGGAAGAGAAAGAAGAGAGGAGACAGAGGGAGAAGGTGAAAAGGTGAAAAGGCAAAAGGGTCTGGAAGAGAGCAGGCTACAGCTTTTATAACTTTTCAACCCAGACTGGCCCACATCAATCAAAAACAGAGTCCATTTCCCTCAGGTAACTTCTCCCAGAACCTCACCTAGCCCCATTGAAATGTTAATATTGCGCTAGCCAAGATCTGCCTGGGAAGTGTCCCTGCAGGTCCTATGTAGAGGGGTGGGGGGGGGGGGAGGGAGGGAAGGGCATGTATCTGTACCAATGGATATTCTACAGCCAGGTATATATTTCTCCAGTCCTTCACAAGATTCTTGTCTTTACTTCATAGTTGTTTTGTATATTAACCTTTAAACTTACTAGAGAGCCACGCTTGCTTACTTGGAGGCAAACAGCATTTCCCTCTAGTCTAATTACTTAGAGATCCAATGTGGTCAGGTAAATCCAATGTGGTCATGGTAAGATCTATCTAGTCCCACGATGATTGTGGTAGCATGAGAGAAAATACATCAGCTAACATAGAATACATGGTAAGATATGCTGCCACATTCAAACTGTTTTCTTGCCCTTTATCTACAAAGTGACCTGCAGGAAGTAACTCCAGCCAAGATGCAGAGGCTCTGGGCAACAGTGTATTGCAACAGTATCCCACTTATGAATGTAGTCATCCTATATCTGTCCTTTACCATCTGACTAATTTCATTCTTTATGATAATCTCCATGTCCATCCATTTGCATGTAAATTTCGTGACTTCATCTTTTTCTGACAGCTGCATAGTATTCCACTGTATAGATGTAACATAGTTTTCCCCCTTTTTAGCCTGTCTTCTGTTCTTGGACATTCAGGTTGATTCCAGATTCTGGCTATTGCTGAATAGTGCTGCAATGAACATTGAAGTGCAGAGTGTTTCTTCCCTTGTGTTTTTGGGTGTCCAGGGTATATTCCCAGGAGTAGTATTGCTGGGTCAAATGGGAGATCAATATCTAGTTTTTGAGGAATGTCCATATTGTTTTCCAAAAGGACTGGACCAGTTGGCACTCCCATGAACAGTGGATAAGAGTCCCTTTGTCCCTGCATCTATGTGAGCACTGGTTGTTCTTGCTCTTTTGGATGTGTGCCAGTTTGTGGCATGAAATGATACCTCATTGTTCTTTTTATTTGCATCTCCTTGATGATTAGTGATGAAGAAGACTTTTTCATATGCCTTTTGGCCATTCAAATTTCTTCGTTTGGAACTTTCTGTTCATTTCTTCTCCCCGTTTTTTGATGGGGTTGTCTGTTTTCTTCTTGTAAAGTTCTACCGGTGCCTGATATATCCTGGATATAAACTTCTTATTAGATGGGTATTGAGTGAATATTTTTCCCAGTCTGTGGTCTGTCTTTGTATCTTGGTCACCATTTCTTTTGAGGTGCACAAGCTTTCAGTTTTATATAATCCCATTTGTTTATCTTTGCTTCCATTTGCTTTGTCAGTGGTGTTTTGTCTTGAAGATGCCTTTAGATTCAGTGTCGTAAAGCATTTTTCTATGTTTCCTTCTATTTATCTTATAGATTTATATCTGATGTAAGATCTTTAACAAAATCCTAGCTAAGAGAATCAAAAGACTCATCAGAAAGATTATACACCATGACCAAGTAGGATTCATCCTGGGAATGCAAGGATGATTCCATATCTTCAAGTTAATCAACATCAATAAGAAGAAAAATAAAAACCATGTGATTATATCAATAGAATCAGAGAAAGCATTTGACAAGATCCAACACCCATTCATGATAAAAACTTTCTATAAAATGGGAATTGATGGAACTTTCCTCAATATAGTCAAAACCATCTACTCCAAGTCCACAGCAAACATCTTTCTCAATGGGAAAAAACTGAAAGTCTTCCTTCTATATCGGGGACAAGACAAGGTTGCCCACTCTCACTACTTCTATTCAATATAATGCTGGAAGTACTAGCCATAGCAATCAGGAAAGAAAAGGACATTAAGGGCATATAAATAGGAAAGGAAGAAGTCAAGCTGTCATTATTTGCAGATGACATGATATTATACTTAGAGAACCCTAGGCCCTCTACCAAAAAGCTCCTAGAAACAAGATTCCTATAGTAGAGTGGCAAAATACAAAACCAATACCCAAAAGTCAGTGGCTTTCCTATATGCAAATAATGAAAGAGAAGAAAGGGATTTTAAAGAAATGATCCCATTCACAATTGTGCCACAGAAAATCAAATACCTAGCAATCAGTTTGACTAAGAATATAAAGAATCTGTAGAAAGAAAACTACGAAAGGTTGCTTCAAGAAATAAAAACCTGAGGACATGGAGACCCATTCCCTGCTCATGTATTTGGAGAATTAACATTATTGAAATGGTAATACTCCCTAGTGCTTTATACAGATTGAGTGCAGTCTCTATAAGGATACTGACATTCTTCAAAAGAAATTGAACAAACACTCCTGAAATTTTTATGGAATAATACGCCCCCCATGAATAGCTAAAGCAATCCTTGGGAAGAAGATGGGAGGTATCACTTTCCCCAACTTCAAACTCTACTACAAAACAGTCTTAATTAAAACTGCATGGTATTGGTATAGAGACAGACATGTAGACCTATGGAATAGAACTGAATATCCTGGCACACACTCTCCAATATATGATCACATAATCTTTGATAAAGGAGCCAAAAAATAATAAGTGGAGCAAAGAAAGCCTCTTCAACAGGTGTTACTGGGAAAACTGGGCAGCTACATGTAAAAAATGAACTTAGGCCTTCTTCTAACACCATGCTCAAAGGTCAAACGTTTCTCTTTCAAACTGGTGTAGTCTTTCTACAAAATTGTGTAGAGATTACTTAAAACACCATGGAATGGAAATATATGATTCAACAGTACTACTAAATGGGTGTTTTTACCTGATGGGCTTAGACATGCTAATTTGCAAGGTTGTTTCCACTCCTGTAGCCACAGTACCATTATTTACCATAGTGAAAACAAGAAACCAGATGTTTAAATAAAACTGTGTTATAAGTAAATACCCAACGTACTAAAGATGAAATTGGTTTTTGTAACAAAATGAGTGAATCTTGAAAGCTAGGAAGTGAAAGACTGGATAGACATAATTAACTAAATTAATTAAACTGTCAGAAGATGACAAAACTGACTCAGACTGCAGTGAAGGGGAATGTAAAGTGGAAGGGGACAGGGAGGAAGGTCTGTTCTCACAGAGGACATGAGCTTTATGGCGGGGAGGGTGAGCTTGATGTGCATACATTGGTGAAAACTCTCAACCTTGAAATTTTATAGTATTGTAAACCTATGGTACATCAACAAAATTTAAATTAAGGTATTCACTGGTCTATATATATATTTACTTTTTTGGGTCACACCCGGCAATGCTCAGGCGGTTTCTCCTGGCTCTGCACTCAGGAATTACTCCTGGCAGTGCTCAGTGGACCATGTGGGATGCCGGGGATCGAACCGGGCTGGCATGGGCTGGCCGCCTGCAAGGCAAACGCCCTACCCGCTGGGCTATCACTCCGGCCCCTATGTATTTTTTAAAACTTAAAACTTCCAATCAAAGAAACTTAGAATTCTACCTTCTTTAAAAAAAATGTCCTGGCTTTGTAACAGTTTCAAATCAGGTTCTCAAGTGAATTCACGTTGCATTTCAGAAGCGAAATTCCAACTCGCAGATCTCCTACATGTCGTTAAAAATATTATTAAAAGAACTATAGAGCAACTGATTCTATCATCGTTTTGTTAGAAAAAGCAGCTGGAGGGCTGACTCACATTTTGGGGGGCTGGTACATTTCTGTGAGAACCTGCCTCTTTATTAAAATGTTCTTTATCATTGCTTTTGCTTATGCCAGGTATTAAACCGGAAGGAAAGAAAAAAGGTGAAGGGAAGCGGGGTCGGGGAAACGGAAGGAGAGGTGGGAGGAGGGATATACGGCTCATGGGAGAGGCCACCCCGACTAGAACATGAACGGCTATTGGATAAGCCTTTAAACTTACTAATGAAAGTCATATTCCAAATGGAATTCTGCTGTGTGTTGGCAAACTTTCTATCTTATAATCAAATCTTAAGCGGAGAAATTTCTTTTGAGTTCAGTCCTGTTTCTCTCTGGCCCTTTGGAAATATGATAGGTCAAATAGAGCTAAAGGAAAACAGAATCCCCTCCATATACTTATGTTTTTATACACTGAACATTCTAATATATATTTTATCACAATGAAGAAAATACCAAAGATACTATTAATTTTCACAAAGTGATAATAAATATTCCCTCAAAGAAGCAACTGTCTGATTTAAAGAATTACTAGCTTGTTATCTTAAACAAGAAATCATATTCAACTCATATTGATGTTTTCTATCTGAAGCGTGTCATGCAATATTGTAATTTATCTCATAAATCTACTAGAGTGTGATCAAATCCTATCAACTCTGATTGGCATAACTTTAAAACAATGAAGCAATCACATCTGTTAGGCAGTTCTAGCTTTCCAGACATCATTTTAAACTTTTATACAATAACACAATTATATTTTTTTTCCCTCAGAAGACCTTTCTGCACTTGATTTGGAGTTTTGCATCAAGTTTTGTGTCTGTGTTCAGAGTCTAAGCAAATACATGAGGTGTTATACCAAGTGAAAAGAAGAGGATGTAGGTACAGAGCTAAAGTGATAACCTTTAGGTGAAATGTTAGAACTGAAAACTTGGCATACTTCAGGAAAATTATTTTAGTGAAACTAAAAATGAATTATATTTGTGATATCGGGAAATGGAAATGAATCAGAGTATGCATTGAATACATAGTAAGTCTTGGTTGGTATGAAACAGAGTTGAGGAAGCAATGTAGGGTGTTTGCACTTCGGTGGAGCGCATCGCTGTAATACTGTACCCTGAAAGCACAGAAATGTTTACACTCCTGTACAAGATTTACCTAACTTTACCCCCAAATTAATTTAAACACTGTGGTTTACAAAGTTGCACACAGTATGAGACTAATTCCTCCACCAGCATACGTTGCTCACCACCAATGTCCCCAGTTTCCCCACCCCCCAGCAGCCTGTCTCTATGGAAGGTTCTATCTTTTCTCTCTCTATCTCTCTGTCTCTATATACTAGCTCTCCGCTAATTGTGGGAAATGTTAAAGCCACACTAGAACTGAACATTGAATGTACACAAAGGGATTTACATGATAATCCCTAAATGTCTGTAGGGCAAACCACAGTTTGTGTGAGAAAGAGAAGAGATGAGAGAGAGAGAGAGAGAGAGAGAGAGAGAGAGAGAGAGAGAGAGAGAGAGAGAGAGAGAGAGAGAGAGAGATAATGCCTGATATAGAGGCAGGTTGTGTGGAGGGGTTAGGGAAGTGGGGACTTTGGTGGTGGGATAGGGCACCGGTGAGGGATGGGTGCTGGAAAAAAAATGTATGACTGAAACCTAATCATGAACATCTTTTAATTGTATATCACACAGTGGTATGATAAAAAATTTTTTTAAAAAATAAACCATATGGAAAAACATTAAAAGGGAAACATACTTAAGTACACACACTTCTCAGAGGAAGATACGCAGATAGCCCATAGATAAATGCAAAAATTCGTAACATCACTTTTTATTAGAGAGATTAAAATCAGAACAAGAGCATCCACCTCATAGGAATACCCAAGTTGTTAGTGCAGTTATGGAGAAAAAGAAAATGGTGCACTGCTGTTTAGGTTGGAAAACAGTGTCTGCTAATAAGGTAGACACTGTTATACGTAAGGCTATTGTGAAATCTTTCAAATCTAATCAGAAGGAAATTACTGACATCCTGTTTTGATGAGCATAGTTAAGAAACACTTTATAGTCACAAAAGTAGAGGATAAGTAGAACAGGCAACCTTTTATTTCCCATAGAGAATTAATATAGTGTAACATTTCCCGTAACTTTTTTAGCAAAATAGTAGAAATCCTTCATTTCTCAGAGTTAACCATCACCTTGGCTGGTTATTTAGACGTAATATATTTTAGTCATTCATGAACTTCAGTTATTTTTATAAAGTGAAATATTTTATTAGACTGTTCTTTCTTTGTTTTTATTTATTTTTTGTGGCCAGATCGGGTGTTGTTGGGGGCTACTTTGGCTTGGTGTTCAGGGCCCTCTTGGCCATGCTCGAAGGGCACTGCCGTTGATGCTTGAGGAACCAGACAGATGGACTCTGGAGAGCGTATGCCTGTTCTTTCTTCCCAGCTCTGCAGTTTTCTTAGTCTTTATATCTGGTATGTTGATTTTAACTGTTCTCTAATATTTCTTGAGAGGACCACATCAGTGACACACTTTATGCATCTTCCCTTTTTGGGTGAACACTTAAGGGTCAGGATACTTTGCATAGACTATTTTCCCTTGCACATTTATGAGTGCGGGAGACTGGCCATCATCAACTCTCAGAACATGTCTTCAGATTCTGGGGTTTGGCAGTACCTTAAGTAACACTAGAGCTCAGCATTGTTTCTTCCTTTCTTACAGTATTTCTTCTGTCATTAAGAACCAGACAGTCGTGGGCTTCTGGAAAGGGCAAGGAAGGGGAACAAAGGAAGAGAAGGGATTTTCCTGGGGATGGTCAGAGGCTGAGCATCCTTTGCATGCAGGAGGCTGGTTCAATCGCTGGCACCACATGGTTCACTGAGTGCAGTGCGATCAAACCGTGACACTGAGCAGGAGTTACCCGAGTACCACCAGAAATTCTCCGGCCAAGCAGGAAAACCAACAAATCTCCCTATTCCCCCCAGTATCCCTGTGCCTGCAGTTTAAAAAATACAGAACCTCTTTTTTTTTCTTTTTGAAAACTCTGACATTTGATAGTTTTCCAGTGTTTACAATTTTGTTTTGTCTTGCTTTGTGGGAGGTTCAGACTGCTGCTATTTGGGGGGTTTAATTTTTTCCATAGCAACAGGTGCACCTGGTCTGTGTAAATAAGACATGGTTTTTTGCTTAATGCAAACAACATGATTGTGTGCTCAGATAATTGTTTTGGCTAGGAACAGTGACGTATTGAGTATTGAAAATGATTCTTTTTTGAGTATTGAAAATTGCACAATTAATTTTTTTAGTGAGCATTATGCAAATTTTAAGAGCTTATTTGAAAATTTTATTGTCAAAGTTTATCCTTTGGATAGAAATACAATTTACGTTTGTCAGCCTCACTTTAATGCACTTTACATTTTGGTAGAAGCCATATATTTAAAAGACTTCTTCCATATATTTGAAGCTACTTGGGATTTGGATTTTGATAAGTTCATAGAAGCACGAAAAAAGAAAGTTTTCAGGCGGCCCATTCTCTCTCCACCAAAGAATAGCATCGATTTAATGAAATGTCTGTGTTCAAGAGCTAGAAGCTGTCTCACAAACCTCCAAATATTACTATATTAGTGTTGACTAGTCACTCATTCTTTCATGGAAAGTGTTTCTTCTTGAAAGAGAACAGTTTTAAATAAATTTTAAGGTTTTGATCACTTCATTTCTTGCATTTCTGTAGTTTCAGAAAGCTGAAAAATGTTTATGCTGTGTAATAAGCATATGCTGCTTTAACAATGCAATACATTATGTAGCCAAAATGATCTGTTTTAATCATAGACGCTGGTTTAATGAGACAACACTAGTTTATATCAAAAATGGATTTAGGATATGATTTTCCCCCCTATGTTTTTCTACATAATTAATAGATACATCTTGAGCAGTACTGACAAGGTTTTAGGAGTTTTTATTTCTTTCACTTTTACTCATTGTGTCTGTTGAATTCCCATATATATATGTATATATATATACATATATATACATATATATGTATATATATACACACACATACATATATATATACATATATACACACATATATATATCAACAAAGCATGTATATATGTCTAGAATTCAACAAAGATACAATGTGTAGTATATATGTATTAATATATTTCTGTATAATATACAATATATGTCTGGGAATTCAAAGAAACAATGTATAAAAGTACATTATGTAAGTATAGATGCACAAGTATATATATAAAATATATAAATTATGTGTATATAATATACACACACCATTTCAAAGTGGTTAATAACATGTTATAAAGAAGATTCCATATCTTGCCTGAAGAAAATTCTCTATATATTTATGTTTTAAAGGAGAGATTGTATCGTTCTGTAACTTGTGAAGAGTGTTTTGAGGACTGAATCAGCTTTTGGGAGATTGTGGTGCTTAGGTTTGATGTAAGCAGTGTGCTGAAGTTACCCGCTTAATGTTTACTGTCTCAGAATCACCCGAACCTTCTTCATGTTTGAGAGCACATTGGGCTATGCTTTCGTTTCTTCTTCGTTTGATTTTATTCCCTCACATGCGACTGCAGTTGCTGACTTTGGCCCTTGAATTCTTCTGCATCTGTATTGTACACCTTAATTGACAAATTTTCCTGTACATATGGTCAGATAACTCAGTACTCGGAAAAAGACTCCTATTGTGTTTTATTTCACTGAACCTAGCAGAGTTAAATGTAGTTTGGATGCATAGGGAAGAATTAATGATTGGAAGATACTGAGTTGGTCAATTATTTATTCTGGCCCCGAGGAAGCTGAAAAGCTGAGTGAAAGACTAATAAATCATTTGTGGTAGTGCTGCTTGTCACTTCCAATTATTTTAGACGGTTTTGTGATAAACTGCAGCACCTGCTAGATACCCGCATGCCCTCCCTTGGTGCTAGCGGTGCGGCTTGTTTAGTTGATTATCAGAGGCAAGTTTGTGTAAAGTTTATTTAGGTTGGAAAGGAAAATACTCGTTTAATTCAATTTTTGTTGGTTTTTCTCATTGTTTTGAGTGCCGTGAAACGATTTCTGTCGCGAGGTAGGGGATCGGAATCGTGCAACCACTTTAGCGGGGAGACTGTCTTTATCGTTTGTTAAACGAAGGGCTTGAAGAATTGAGCTTCTTTATTATTCCCAGGCTCATTAAAAACTTCGTCTTCCCGATGAGTAGCGTGCTAAAGATCCGATCGTCTTCATGCACACTGTTTGGTTGACAACCGCTCCTTTGGCTTGGCCAGGATTTCTCCTCCCTCTACTTTCATTTTCAGTGCCTGAGGTCTTGAGAGTAGTAGCCTAGAAGGTTCTTTTGCTGTGTTCTGAACACAGCTGTGGAGATCCTTGCACACACATAAGAACATACAAAGAGCTTAGCTGAGACCCATCTGCTTCTGGCAGTCATGAAATAGGATTCTTCTGCTCAGAGTCCTTCAGAAATAGATCATGAGCGTCACATGTATCGTGCATGTTTCATGTCAGCTTGTTTGTTTCATCAAAGTTGATTATTCTCTGTGGTCCAGGCCAGAACCTGAAGTTTGTTTTTATATGAGAGTAACTTTGTTTTCTCTGAGACCCTCAGCGGTGGCATAAATGTTTGGACTTTTTGCAACTGCTCCTATTGTTATATACAAGGAAATACTTATGTTGAGAGTTTTGTATTCCTCCAGCTACGTTTTCACTTACTAACTTATTTTCAAGTTTTTGGGAAGTATGAAAACAACACAATTAGTAGTAACAGCTATTGTTTTTTCATTCTATTTTGTCCTGTTAATATTTTGAACATTTTACCTATATTGACTCAGATTTAACATGGCAGTCTGAAAAGGTATTTGCCATCCTTATACTTACTTTACAAAGCCCTCTTTACGATAGTGATAAAGCCATAGTGATTTCATTATTCTTGAAAGTTAATGTACAAAGTAAATGCTCATGATAAATCTTAATTAGTTTAGGAATGTAATCCAAATGGTGTAATAACAACTATCACTTGTTGAACATTTTAGTTTGCCTTTAGTGTTATATATGTTATTTCACTTTAAATTCCTGTGTAACTAATCATTACTGTTTTGGTTATGGAGGAAGAAATTCAACCCTTAAAATAATCAGGTCACTTGTGAGTTGTAAGGCCTAGAAGTGAGGGAGGACTGAAGACCTACCTGCCTGCCTTTCCCTGTAGGGCTTGCACACCTTGCCTGGCTCTGGTGAGCCGTGGGGGAGTGGAGAGAGAGTGAGGACAGGGAACCTAAACACCCAGGAGCTTTTCCGGAAGAGGGTTAAGGTTCACTTGATCTGGTAACAGTTTTATTGTTGAAAGGTTTAAAAATAGCTTTTTTTTAAATCCAAACATGTATAGTCCTTACAGCAGACTTAGGTTGAATTGTTTGCCCGCTAGATGTGGCTTCTCTTGTGGGTGTTGGTGGGATGGCAGGTACACCCTGTAGTGCTCAAGGCTTATGTCTGATTCTGCTTGGGGACCTTGTGCAGTGCTGGGGATTAAACCCTGTTGGCTTGAGTGCCAGGCAGAGCCTTAACCCGCCACTGCCTCTCAGATCCCTAAATGTGGATATTGAGAACCAGTTTATATTGCCTTTGGCAGAATTTGACTAGAACTTACCCTTCCTTCTTCATCCAACTGAAGACTAGTGAAAGTCTATTAAGCAATTATCAGTACAATTGTATCATGTAGGGAGATTAATAGTCTAGATCAATCATAAGTATTTGTTATTTAAGTAATCTGCATGTTTCATATATGCCTCAAATGGGTTTGAGTTAAGTTTGAATTTGAAGCTCTGATGGGGTGTTTATAATTTAATATAAGTATTAAATTATAAACACATAAGGTAATAAAGGTATAAACAAATAAGGTATTAAATTATAAAGCACAGTGCATTAAATAAAAAATAAAAGCTAGAATTTTTATCAAACTACTATTAAATAAATGTTTATTGACACTCTTGCCGATCCTTTGGTAGAAAGTCCTCTTTTTCCACCTTTTCCCTCGCTCATGTTTCTTTTCTTGTACTCTGATCATGTGGAGATTTAAGATATATGTATTTTCTCAATGAATTGCCTTTATCAGATTTTAAAGAGTATTAAATAGTATGTGGACTGTTCTGTAACTTTTAATGGAATTTAGTGCAGTCAAAAGCTTTTATGGGGGATTATTGGAGTAAATGGCAAAGTCGTAGTGAATAAGAAGTTGTTTGAAATGAGAGTTTTTATGATTTGGTTTTATTAAATATTTTCATATTATTAAAAATACAAATAAACTATCCTGTGGATGACATCATTATCCTGAACTTTTCAGATTAATCTATTCTTAGTCCGCACAACTAGATTAGAGACTTAATCTAAAATTATTAGTTGCAAACTATTTTGGAATTAGTCAAAATAATTTTTCTTAATGGATTAAAAAATTACATCTTTAGGGAGGGTTTTATTGAGTATCAGTGATTCCCCTTAGAAAATAAATTATGATCTCTTGTGTGTTCTTTCTCTCCTTTATATTTTAAAATACAAATAAAATACTTGTTACTGACTTAGAGGACTTGTAACAGTGACTTAGAACTTCATTTCACTGTCTTCCCGTTCATCATCAATTTGCTCGAGCGGGCACCAGTAACATCTCCATATGTTCTGTCTCATGCAAGTAGAGCCCAAGGGCACCTGCTTGCTCCAGGAACATAAAGAGCCTCAAACCATTCCATCAGGTCATGGGAATGAGGTCTATAATTGTTACTGGTATTTGGCATATCAAATACGACACGGGTAGCTTGCCAGGCTCTGCCGTGCGGGTAGCATACTCTTGTAGTCATCTCTAAATCCAGCATTTATTGCTTGCGGCGCGAGCCGGGTTGTGATAGGCTGGTCTGCTGGAGTTCTGACAAGGGGAAGTTCGGATGTGGAAAATGGAGGCCCTCATGGAGTGGGGGGTCATCTGGCTTGTTGTGAGGTTCTGCTGGGGTGGCGGGCCAGGGCTAGAACCCGTCATCCCTCCCAGGTGCCTCGTGAGCGGCTGGGCACAGGGAGAGCCAGTAGCA
Organism: Cryptotis parvus; assembly: GCA_021461705.1. Classification (NCBI taxonomy): domain Eukaryota; kingdom Metazoa; phylum Chordata; class Mammalia; order Eulipotyphla; family Soricidae; genus Cryptotis; species Cryptotis parvus. Next base: position 34,694 of record JAJIBD010003013.1, read on the forward strand.
GCTCTCAATGCTGGTCCTATGGAGGATGGTATTTAAGAACATGATGGTCCTATGGAGTGTGGTATTTAGAGCATGACAGTCCGTGTGAAATATGGAATTTAAAGTATGACGGTCTGTGTGAGGGGTGGTATTTAGAGTATGACAGTCTGTATGGTGCATGGTATTTGGCGTAAAGGCACCATCCTGTAAAAACCTAAGGGGCTGACAGGAAGAAAAAGCCAGAACCTGTTATCAAACTGATAGAGCTGTGGGATTATGGTTCTTTTTTAAAAAAGTGTGCCTCTAGGGCCGGAAGCTGGTACAGAGAGGGACAGATATGGCCTGTGCCTGACGCTATTCAGTGCTGGCACCATCCGGCTCCCTGAGCATCACCGCCATGTGATACTCAGGGATCCCCGGAGGCCCCCTCACCCAGAGGTGTTTCACAGGACACCCGGCACCCAGGGCCACACAGCACCATGTTCTTGGGCCTACTGGCCTGATCGTCTGAGTATCATGGGAATGACACCCAGGGCCCATGATAGAACTTCATTTAATAGTGTTAAATTACCTTGATAGGAAATTATTTTTTTAACTGTAAGAACAGTACATGTTTACTACAAAAAATTAAAAATACAAACACACACTGTCACACTCATGCTCTCACATTCTTACCACCCAGAGAATATCCCTTCTTGGTTTTTTTTTTTTTTTTTTTTGCTTTTTTTTTGGGTCACACCCGGCAGTGCTCAGGGGTTTCTCCTGGCTCTGCACTCAGGAATTACTCCTGGCGGTGCTCGGGGGACCATATGGGATGCCGGGGATCGAACCCGGGCCGGCATGGGCTGGCCGCATGCAAGGCAAACACCCTACCCGCTGGGCTATCGCTCTGGCCCAATATCCCTTCTTGTGATCTTTGATTTTTTCCCTTTGACTCATGGCTTTTCCATATTTGTCTAGATAATTATTTACAGTTTAGTATGTTTGTTTTTAAACGACATTATTAACTGAGTTCAGATATATCCTCTATACAAAGCTTCACATCCTGATACTAACTTTTCCCTTTTTTCAAATTTGAATTTTAGAACATAAGCCATATGCCTCTATTTGATAATTTACAGCTACGTATATTCACCCAAATTCTTTGGAGGCAAGTGCTCTCATATTTATTTTTAAATTCTGACTGTTGAGAAATAAAAGATTTCATATTGAGTTTGTCTCATTCCTTTACCACTTGAAAAGCAAAATGGTAGCACATTTATGAGTACATTGTAAACATCAACTTAATGGGTATTACTTTTGTAGACATGAAATCAGTTATGGAGCTGATAATTTTCTTTTTTAGATCTAACCATGTACCTGTTTCCTACCATAATATTAATGAAGAGTCATTATGTTCAGATTTGGCATAGGTTGAATTTTGACAAGTAAGTATATATGTTACAGTCTTTCAAAAATTAATCATATAGGACCCTGGAAATAGACTGTAGAAAAATCTTAGGTATCATATGAGTATTAAACATTAGGTAGATTTCTTTATGTAAAATGTAGCATTCTTTCCTTAACATGTAAGTCATAACACTAGGAGTGATCAGGAAATGGAAGGAAGGTTTGGAAAACAGATAATTGGAATCCAAGATTTTAAGAACATTGTGTACCTAGTGCTCATTATGAATATGCAGTTATATTTTTGAATGAATAAATAAAACAGTAGTATTGCTGGAAACTGTGGTGTGATTACTTTAGGAAAGTTGTTATCCCAAACGGCCATGGATGCACATATTAGAAAAGTGGATTTTGTTCGTTTCTTAAACATGCTTAACACTTTCTACCTTAGTATTTGTTTTGGCACCAGGAGTCGAACCCAGGGCCTCATACAGATGAAACACGCATTCCACCATTGAGATAGATCCTGGCTCCCAGGTATAAGGACAGTGAGGAAACGTGCTTAGAAGCTGTTCACTGCTTTGGAAAAGCATGATAGTATTAGGAACGCTGGACTAGAAGGGGTTCTAGTGTGCTTGTTTCTAGCAGTACTTTGACTATATAATCGGAAGGTTGCCTTGGATAGCTTTATGGAAACTTTTCAAGTTGGGAGATTTCAGCTGGAGTGTCTAGAGGGTCACTTAAAAAAATCCTCTATATTAAAATAAAATGTGTCCGGGCTTTATAGAAAAGATCTCAGAGTTTGCAGATGATCCTAAAATTGGAGCTAGAGGAAATAATGAGGAACAATGCAATCAGATTCAGAAAAGATTTGGATTGTTTAGGTGATTGGGCCAGCAGATGGCAAATGCAGTTCAGTGTAGACAAATGTAAAATAATTATCTTAGGAACAAAGAACCAATCATACAGCACACTGATCAGGAAAAAATTTGTGGGTTATTGTAGGAAAACCATTGAAATAGTTAACCCGGTGCACAGCTGCAGCAAAAAGGCAAGCAAGAAACCAAATTAGCAGACGGATAGAATATAAAGCAAGAGGCACTACTTATAGTGTATTAAGAAACTTGCTAGACCCCATCTAAATTACTTAGTCTAGTATTGGTTGATAGAACCACTTTACAAAAAGTGCATTTTTACCTTAGAGATGGACACCAAACGATAAGGCATAATCCCGATAAATGTTAGAGAGATTTGAACTCATTCTTGTGAACTCCCAGTTTGGAAACTTGTACAGATAAGAGCAAGATACGGAGTCAGAGGAGTTGCTACATATCTGTCCTGTGTCAGAAGGTTGGTCTTAGTTTAGAACCCGCTCACTAGTGCTCACTAGTTAAGAAATCTAAAAGCTGCCCTGAGCTCCTCCTGGAAGCCTGTGGACTGCCCCCTGGCAACTGTGGATCACTGGCTGGGATCTAACAGCTGGGAGAGAGACGAGAGCTTCCTGCCTGGCCTGTGACTCTTGTAGTGTTACACCTTGCAGATTTTGTAGTTGGCTTCAGTGGTGGGCTTTTATGAGTCTTCTTCGTTAGTCCCTGTCTAGAGCCTAATTCTAACTTTATCTCATTTAAGTTTTGAGCTACTTTGTAACTAGTCAATACAGTAAGTTTTTAACTTAGATTCACCAGAACATGTCCCTTGTTTGTAATCAAGAGCACTAGTGGGTAGAGAGGTTATGTTACTGTACCCTTTCCATTGCTTGGTCTTTGGTTAAAGGTGTGCTTTGTTGGGAGTGGTATCTTACAAGTCTTTTTCCGTGAGAAGGAAGTTGGAATATAAATCTCTCAATTGAAAAGCAAGAAGACTTTGAATACTAGCCTTTATAGTTTTCTTGTAAAATTTAGCTTTATTCAACCAACTTGCTACTTGTAGCTTGGTGTTAGAAGAGTACATACTTTTAAAACTCCTTTTATTTGCTACCTCAAAATCATCTCATTTTATTTGGAGATAGCCATGCATTCTTGGTATCATGTAGATGATAAATAGGTCGTAGAATAGGGAAACTTTTGGGGTGGGGTGTTATATTACTGAATTAATATTGGCTGAATGGAATATTTAAAAATAGCACTGGGACTAGAGATCGTGGATTATATTTAAAGTATATACTGAATTTATTGGTTAATGTAGAAAGTAATCAGGCCACAGTCTTTAACACTTTTTCATTGCTCTTAAATGTCAAGTGAAATTCTCCCCATAGGAGAGCATCCTCGAGTGTCTTTCTTTTGTACAGTTTGGTTGCTGGATCTCTCGTCTACCCTCAGGCATAAAGTCTCCTGTTGTCTGTCTAGTCCTGTCTTCCAAGTAAGTCCTAATTCCATCATTTGGATCTTATCTACTCCCCTTCCTCACATGTCATCAGTATCCCATGGACTAGATTAGTATGCCTAAAGTGGGGAATCGCACCCCCTGGGTAAAGTTGGGGGTGCTGGAATATCCAGAAAGTGACAGTAACTTTTGGTGTAATTTGGGGGCACATTCTGTTTGTTTCCTTTAAAGAAGGTAGATTTCCAGGAGGGCACAGAGTGGATTTTTTTCTTTTTTTTTTTTCCTGAAAAGGGGCCAAACACCAAGCTTTTGGAATCTCTGGTACAGATTTTGGTTCCTGTAGGGGAAGAAAGCTTATCCCTGGCATCTGTCTGAATATATATATATATATATATTTTTTTTTTTTTTTTTGCTTTTTTGGGTCACACCCGGCAATGCTCAGGGGTTCCTCCTGGCTCTGCACTCAGGAATTACTCCTGGCGGTGCTTGGGGAACATATGGGATGCTGGGGATCGAACCCTGGCCAACACGGGCCGGCTGTGTGCAAGGCAAACACCCTACCTGCTGGACTATCGCTCCGGCCCCATCTGTCTGAATATTTGATAGCACTTATTTGCTTGGAGAGGATTCTTTTTATGTTGAGTATTTGTTCTTTTGACGTTGTAGTCTGTTCCAGTGAAGAAAAAATGTTCATCTAGGATCATGGAAATATCTCTGATCTACTATATACAATTAGGGACTGACTTTATAAAAATATGTATATGTATGTATGTACACACACATATATAATATTAGCGTGTCTTTATAATGACACACTAACCTGTATTTGGAATGCATCAGCCTTGAGATCTTCAGAACCTGCATTGCCCTTTATTTTTTCCTGCGCTGTGTGCATGTGTGAGGGGATGCCTGGGACATGGCCTAAGGCACTTAACGGAAGCGCACATCCTGGTGGCTCTGCCAGACTGCTGAAGACTAGTCTGCGGATCTGCGAAGTAGCGCAGGAATCAACACCTGCTCTCGCAGCCTCCTGCCCTTTTCCTGTGTACTTGCAGGTTCCTCCGGCATAGGATGTGAAGCCGTTGCTTGGAGTTAAGCTCCGCTGGCTGCTCTCAGGACCTCGCTTTGAGGGCCTAGGAGTCTTACTTGCTGTGTGCAGGCAGTCCGTTATTAATCATGCCTTTGTTTTTCACAAAAAGCACGAGAATAGAGACGAGGTGTGTGGCTGATGTCTTCTTTGTGCTGAGTAGTTGTATTTTTTTTCCTTGCTAAAATATATACTTTTCCCCTAGTTCCTGCTAGGGTTGGAGCCATTTATGAGCTCTGCTGGCTTTGTTGAGTGGGTTTGACCTGCTAACACCTTGGATTGGACCAACACTGAGCCTTGAGACTGGAGGTTGAAAACCACCGGTATACAGTTAACTTTGTGTGTGTGTGTGTGTGTGTGTGTGTGTGTGTGTGTGTGTGGGTGTATGATGTGTGTGTGATGTGTTTTACTTTTGTTTTTGTTGCCGACCTCTCCCCTTCTCTCTTTGTTTTCTTTTTCTTTGTGTGTGTGTGTGTGAGAGAGAGAGAGAGAGAGAGATAGATAGATAGATAGATAGATAGATAGAGAGAGAGAGAGAGAGAGAGAGAGAGAGAGAGAGAGAGAATTTTGGTTATTTTAAAAAGTGGTTGTGTTATAAAATTCTGTAAAAATGTAGCTTGTCAGTTTAGGCCAATAATTTTTTGGTTCTTATTTAATATAGATATCGAATTCAAAAAATTGGGGTGGGGGTTGTAACCAGCTGTGTTCAGTATTTATTTCACCTCTGTGCTCGATGTCACCTCTGGCAGGCTCAGAGGAACATGTATGGTGCCAGGGCGTAATGGAGTCAACCATGTGCAAGGCAAGAATTTCACACTTTGTATTATCTCTTTGGTCCAAAATTTACAGTATATTTTAGACAAAAGTATATAAATTTGCATCTTCTCCCTTGACAGTTTCCTAACATTTGATTGTCTAGATTTTTCATAAAATATGTTAAAAGAGGGCCGAGCCATAGCCCAGCGGGTAGGGCGTTTGCCTTGCATGCAGCAGCCTATGCCGGCCCGGGTTTGATCTCCGGCATCCCATATGGTCCCCGAGCACCGCCAGGAGTAATTCCTGAGTGCAGAGCCAGGAGAACTCCTGAGCATTGCCAGGTGTGACCCAAAAAAGCAAAATATATGTATATATGTATATATATATGTGTGTGTATATATATATATATATATGTGTGTGTGTGTGTATATATGTATATATATATACATATATATATACATATATATATGTATATGTATATATATATATGTATATATGTTAAAAGGTTTCATTGATGACTGGCTCATTAAAAATTTTACTATTATTTATTTAGTACATTCAAGATACATCTAATAACATGTGTGGCGTTTCATAATTTATGTTCCATTCCACTGGTAATTCAAAAAAAGAAGCAACTTGCCCCCTGCCTGGAATTCCAGGCCTGTATGCCAGTCAGCTTTCCTGGGCCTGTGCAGTGAACTTTCTCTCGCCCCGAGTGGCCCCCTAAGTCCCTGAGCCGCCTGCCTGCTGCCCGCCTCCCCCTCCCCTTTCTCCAGCAGCTCAGCTCTGTTTGCTGGGCGGTGGCTGTAAACCAAGGCTGCTTCAGGTTCTCCTACCTGTGACTCCTTCCTGCCCCAAATGCATCATGGGCAAGTGCTGCCCCAAATACTTTGGCTCCATTGCATATTTAATTTTGAATATTCAGAACCTCTCCAGGGGCCCAATTTTGTGTGATCCCCACTTACACTGAGTTATAATAACCCAGGTGAGGTCACGACCCAATAAAAGAAACTGGGGCTTTAAGCCGCTGAGCCATTTTCTCGGGGGCTAATAGTAATTTTTTGTAATTTTTGGCTCTTTGAATTTTTTGTTTTCTTTCCATTAGCAGCAGATATTAATTGTTATAAAATAAGTATCTTTCTAATTTTGTAGAATAAATGTTAATTGCTTTTTGGTTTGGGGGCCACACCCAGCAGTGCTCAGGAGCACCGGATGTGGTGCCGGACACTGGACAGGTGTAGGCCCAAAGCAGGGCAAGTGTCCTACTGTGCTCTGGCCAGTGTTTTATTGCAATGTACATTTTCTATTGATTTTTCTCATATTTGAGCACTAAAATGTAAGGAAGATCAACCCTTTACTGGGGGTTGTTTTCCTTCTCCCACCCCCCCTTATTGTATTAATATGTTAATTAAAAAACCAGAATTTAGGTATTCGTTTGATTTATTTTTCAATTTTAGGAGCCATAGTTGATTGAGATAATTTCTGATATTTTCTACATAAAAATTTTTTTGTCGAGGCGCTCTGCCGGGGTCCCCGACAGTTCCGGGAAGCGAGTTCCCTTCTACCTCCGAGCCGGGCGAGGAACAGATGAAAACTCAGGAATCCGATGCAGTTTTAAAAGGCTTTACTTATCACAGGTTCAGGCATACAAATCAGCAAAAGGAAAAACCTGATGCTTAGGATTCCAGGCTAGAACCCCAGCCACGTGTAGGCCAAGATGCGACCACCACGTGTAAAAGCTTCCAAGGGGAATGAACGCTCACAAGGAGAGATCCCACAAAGAAGAAGGAAGGGAGAGCAGGAACCGGCTAGTTTATATCCCTGTAACTCAGACCTTCCTCCCACTGTTATGGAAAGCAGGGGAGGGTCCAATGCCCTTAGGTAATCCCTCCCTGCACCTCACCTAGGGTCTTTACTGTGCTAATGTTTTGAGCCGAAATCTGCTTGGGAATGCCTTTGTAGTGTAGAGAAGGGGGTTTCTGAGATGGCATGTCTCTGTACCAAAGACCAACACCAATGCCAGTTAAATATTTCTCCAAGCCTTCACAAGTCTCCTCTACTTCATTGTAGTTTTATATTTTAGTTGCCTTTGAGTATATCAGGGAGCTATGCTTGTTTGCTTGGAAGCAAACAGCATTTCTCTCTGGTCTAATTACTTAGGTGTCCCTACGTGGCCAGGCTAATATGCTGGTAAGATCTAGCTAGTCCCACGATGATTGTGGTAGCATGGGAGAATATTTATACCAGCTAGTACATACATGGTCGGATAAACTGCCACATTTAGACTACCCCCTTATCTACGGAGTGATTTGTGGGAGGCAATCCAGAGCAGATGCAGCGGCCCTTAGGAGTCCTGCAACAATTTTTCATTCTTATTAACATTTTTTTTTCTTTTTTGGGTCATACCCGGTGATGCTCAGGGGTTTCTCCTGGTTCTGCACTCAGGGAATTACCCCTGGCGGTGCTCCAGGGACTATATGGGATGCCGGGGATCGAACCTGGGCCGGCATGGGCCGGCAGCGTGCAAGGCAACCGCCTACCCGCTGGGCTATCACTCCAGCCCTCTTATTAACCTTTTAACTAAATTTTTAACCCATTTAGAATTTTTAAATGTTTGGCTTCATATGTTCATTTTCTGCTTGTTAGTTTTTCCAACACTGTCCATGAGCACTCACCATCAAGAAGCTAAAACAGAGTATTGGACTGATGGCGGAACCTTGACCCTGACGCCGGTTTCTGGAAACGAAGCTGTATGTGTGGTGTGCTGCTCTTCATTCAGCTCCTCTGCCCATGGACCACGGTCGTAAGGAAAATTGAAGTCCTAACACTTGCCATACGTATACTTACCCGTACTCATATATACACACACGTCCTATTTTTTTGTATGTCTGTCATCCTATATCATGGCATGCAGTGCCAGACTATTAAACTCAGCAGCTGTATGTAGCTTAATAAATTGCTTTCGTTACCCACAGAGGGGTGTTAGTTACAGTATATGGAACACTGATTTAGTGGTTGGACTTCTAGAGCCTTCTAGGGCTTACCAGCTATCACAGGGCGAAGAGCTTGCCTCTTTTGGTTGCTCGTGAGCATGGGTCCTATTTAAAGGTAATCAAATTACAGTCAAACTTGCTAGGTCAATAAATACATTTTCAGGTGCAGTTCAGCCTGCTAATTGGGGTCCTTAGCCTAGTGCAGGCAAAATAACAATGATTACTCTCAGACTGGTGCTCCCCTCGGCCCTCTGACTGTTGTCATAAGTTTCAGATGACCTACATGCAGGCCCTGGAACACGTTCTGTAAGTGGCACTAGTCTAGATGATGATCCCTGGCTGATTCCCAGTGCCTTCTGTGGCAACTTTTTTTTTTTTTTTAACATTTTATTATACCACCGTGAGATATACAATTACAACATTGTTCACGCTTGGGGGTTTTGGTCACACAGTGTTCCAGCACCCGCCTCCACCAGTGCCCCTCAACCACCACCCATGTCTCCAATTCCCTCCCCCCCCCACATCCTGCCTAAATGGCAGGTTCTTTATCTCCTCTCTCTCTCCCTCTCTCTTTCCTCCTTCTCCTACACATTGTGGGTTGCACTACGCACACTTAGAAGCCATCATTTGCATTTTTTGTCTGTATTTAATGCTCAGTTCTATGTTGGTATCAGACCTTTAGACTTTTTTTTTTTTTTTTTGCTTTTTGGGTCACATTCGACGATGCTCAGGGGTTTCTCCTGGCTCTGCACACTCAGGAATTACCTCCTGGCGGTGCTCGGGGGACCATATGGGATGCTGGGGATCGAACCCGGGCCTTCACAGGCCAGCCGCGTGCAAGGCAAACGCCCTACCTGCTGGGCTATCGCTCCGGCCCCTGACCTTTAGACATTTATTCACACATGTTCCCTTCTCTATCTAACCAAACCTCTGATTCCCACGCGCTTGTGGTAATTTCCACTTTTGGTAAGATCACCTGGTATATTTATGTCATGCAAATAAATGCAGTCATTCTATGTCTCTCTCTTTCCTTCTGACTAATTTCACTCAACATGATCCTTTCCATGTCCATCCATTTATAGGAAAATTTCATAACTTCATTTTTTTCTGACAGCTGCATTGTATTCCATTGTGTAGATGTATCTGTGGTAACTTCTGGACATGAAAATTAGGGATTCAATTAGCATCGCATAGGTTTTTCAATTTAATAAAAATCAAAAGATGGTAGTGGTAGGGACCTGAGGAAGAATCATAAAAAAGGTTATTGTTGGTATCCGAGTTACTCTCTTGATGCTTGTTAAAGGGAGACTTTGGTGCTTCACTTGTATCACTTGACTTCCCGTTGTTCATTGATTTGCTCGAGGGGGCACCAGTAACAACTCCATACGTCCTGTCACATGCTAGTGTAGCCCAGCGCATCTGCTCGCTCCAGGAATATGAGAGCCTCAAACCATCCCTTCAGGTCATGGGAATGAGGTCCATAATTGTTCCTGGTTTTTGCATGTCAAATACTACACGGGAGGCTCACTGAGCTCTGCAGTGCTAGAGAACTTCCGTGTGTCTTTTCTTTCTCTCTTTTTTTTCTTTTTTTGGGTCACACGGCAGTGTTTAGGAGTTACTACTACTTTTGCACTCAGGAATTACTCGTGGCGGTGTTCGTGGACTGTACGGGATGCTGGGGCTCCAACCCGGGTCAGTTACTTGCGAGGCAAATGCCCTCCCGGCTATACTATTGCTCCAGCCCTCTCTTCTTAAACTGTCAATTTTTGTGGTGTTCAGAGGTTACCTGTTGATTTTTGTGGTGTTCAGAGGTTACCACTGCTCCTGCACTTAAGAATCACTCATGACGGAGCTTAGGGGGCCCTCTGAGATGCCGGGATCGAACCCGAGTTGGCTGAGTGCAAGGTAATTACCATCCCTGCTGTACCATCATTAAGGCTATTTTTGTTTTGAAAGGGGCTAATTGCAAACACCCTACCTGCTGTGTGGTATCATTCTGGCCCCCTCCTTCCTAACCATAGTATTCATGCAGGGGATAGGAAAGGAGAGGGAAGGGGAGGGAAGAGGTGGGGATGAATTAAGGCATTTTAAATGGAATCATTGTGAGGTAGTTACAAAGTTGTTCAGGATTGAATTTCTGTCATACAGTGTTCCAACACCCATCCCTCACTAGTGTACATTTCCTGCCACCAGTGTCCCAGTTTCCTGGCCCACAGCCTGCCTCTATGTCTTTTTCTTTTCTTTTTCTGTTTTTGGACCATACCTGACACTGTTCAGGGTTTATTCATGACTCTGCACTCAGTAATTACTCAATAGAGCTCAGTGGACCCTATGGGATGCTGGGGATTGAATCCAGGTTGGCCACATGCAAGGCAAATGCCCTACCCGCTACACTATGGCAGACACTTTCCTTCTTTCTTTCTCTCGTATTTTCCTTTTTAGGAACCGTGCTTTGCAGTACTGGTACTGAAATGTTACCATGCATATGTTACTTTGGTGCTTATGTTAAGCCAAAGGTGATACCTCACTACCCTAACTATATCCACAACACACTGTGTGCCCTGAAGCAGAAGATTTTGGTGACTAAGCAATGAAAATCAAGTGGGAAAGTTTCAGTGTCATTGAAAGCAATACAACAGTGTTTGGATACCTACTGAATCTTATGCAGGTGTAGGTTTATGCACACAAAGTTATCTTTGTGATCTGAGTTTTTATTTTGGGAGTAGGTGGATAAGGTATAGATCTACAAGTGAGATTCTGTGATGTACTCACTTTGGTGATTGGGTAATTGTAATGGAACCGTGGAGCCATTGGGCTCCAGATGGAACTTTAATCTGGCTTCTGATGGAGCCAAGTGTCCTTGTAGAGTCTCTAAGCATCTGTTTTGGAAATATATGTGACATTATTCAAAATTTGTACAAATTGAGCCACCCTTGGGTTATAATTCAATTTTTTCTTTATTGAGGAATGTATTGTAAACAGTTTTGTGCAATCAGGTAAAACTAGCCTATACCCATTATTTATTTGCCTAGTTACTGGCCATTTAGGTCTTTTTTGTGATTGCTCTTAGTGTATTTACCTCATTCTCCTAAAGCTTACATTCTTCAAACTGTCATTTGCTTTTTAAAAAGACATTTGGAGGCACTGCTTTCAGTTCTAGATAGGTACCTATTTTGAGAAATAATTAAAATACTAACATTATGATTTTCTCACCTTTGAGTGAGAGAAAAACCCTAGTTAGTTGCCCTAATCCAGAATAAAGTTTGCTTTCACCAGAAATGGAAATTTCAGTGATAGGACTTGGTATTCAAACCTGGGGTGAGCGCATTGGTTCCTGTGTCTCCATGTGTCTGAGACTGCTTTCCTTAAAGGTCACAGGATGTCTGTCTTTCAGCAGCTCGGACAGAAGACAGCCTTTTCTGGTGGTGAGGGAGAGAGCGAGTAAGCAAGATTTTCTTCTCAGACTAAAAGCTTTTTGCTTCAGTTTTATTACCTCACATGCCCATATAGCTCTTACTCCTTTTTTTCTATATTCATAACACAGAAGGAAAACTTTATAGTTTGAGAAGAAATACTAGGTAAGTATTTCTCTAGCCCCTTTGGCTAGTTAAATAGAGACGAGAAAAAGAGCTTTTTATATGGTGTGATAATTAATGGTGCAGCCCAGATGAGGTGGACGAGATGGCATTATTAAGTATTCCTTAGATTCTCGCAGGAGCCTGCCATGTATTAGCCCCTCGTATTTGTCCCTTCTCCCTAAAGAGGTCAGTAGGGTCCGGTGGACCACATGGTCTCATTAGCTTGCCTTACATGCATAGGAAAGTTCCACTGATTTTTAAGTTGTTGTTTAATTTATAGACAACAAAATATTCAGTTAAGTTTAAGTACTTGAGTATGAATATTGGAAAGAAGTATAAATTATGGCACCACTCATCTTTGATTGAAGTTAGGAAATTCTAATATAAATGAGAAAAATTCCTGGAGGAGTATATAAAGTTTTAGCTTATATTTTATTTTGTATTTTGGAGTATATTAGATTTTAGG
>JAJIBD010003014.1:0-54162 GCA_021461705.1 Cryptotis parvus
TCATATGGTTTTTATTTTTTTTTTTATTGATATGATGTATTATGTTGATTGACTTGTGAATGTTGAACCATCCTTGCATTCCCGGGATGAATCCAACTTGGTCATGATGTATAATCTCCTTGATGAGTCTTTGGATTCTGTTGGCTAGTATTTTGTTGAAGATCTTAGCATCCGTGTTCATCAGGGATATTGGTCTGTAGTTTTCTTTCTTTGTGTTGTCTCTCCCTGCTTTCGGTATCAGGGTGATATGTGCCCTCGTAGAAGCTGTTTGGGAGTGTTTCTGTTTCTTCTATTTCCTGGAAGAGCTTGAAAAGGACTGGCAGTAGGTCCTCCTTAAAGGTTTGTAGAGTTCACTAGGGAATCTGTCTGGACCTGGGCTTTTGTGTTTGGGCAGACTTTAATTACTGTTTCTATTTCCTCGATGATGATGGGTTTATTCAGGTATTGGAGGTCTTCTTGTTTCAGCCTTGGGAGGTTATAGGACTTCCTGAATTGATCCATTTCTTCTAGATTCTCATGTTTCACGGCATACAGGCTCTCAAAGTAATCTCTGATGATCTTTTGATTTCTGCGGTTTCTGTTGTGATGTCACCCTTTTATTTCTGATTCTGTTTATTTGGGTTTTCTTTCCCTGTCCTTACAAGTCTTGCCAATGGTTTGTCAATCTTGTTTATTTTTTCAAAAAACCAGCTCTTGGTTTCATTAATCTTTTGGATTGTTTTTTTGGTTTCCAACTCATTGATTTCCTCTCTAAGTTTTATTATTTCCTTTTTTTCTGCCTGGGTTGGGCTCCTTTTTGTTGGTCTTTTTCTAATGTCTTCAGCTGTGTAGTCAGGTTATTTATGTGGGCCCTTTCTTGTTTCCTGATGAATGCTTGCAGAGCTATAAACTTCCCCTCTTAACACGGCTTTTGCCGTGTCCCACAAGTTCTTATAATTGGTATCTTCATTTTCATTTATTTCCAGAAATCTTTGGATTTCCTGTTTGATTTCTTCTATGACCCATTTGTTGTTCAGCAGTGAGCTGTTCAGTTTCCAGGTGTTTGGTTTGACTCCCTGTTTCTGTGTACGGTTAACTTCCCATTCTCAGTGCATCATGGTCTGAAAAGATAGTTGACACAATTTCTATCTTTTTAATTTTATTGAGGTATGCTTTGTGGCTCAGCATGTGGTCTATCTTGGAGAATGTTCCATGTGCACTAGAGAAAAATGTGTATTCAGCTTTTTTTGGCATGAAAAGCCCTGTATATATCCACTAGCTCTCTTTCTTCCATTTCTTCCTTCAGGTCCAATATTTCCTTGGTGAGTTTCAGTCTTGTTGATCTATCCATCGTTGATTGAGCAGTGTTGAAGTCTCCAACTATTATTGTGCTACTGTCAATGTCTTCTTTGAGGTCTCTTAGCAGTTGTTTTATGTATTTTGCTGACCCCTCATTGGGTGCATATATGTTTAGTAGTGTAATTTCTTCCTGGTGTACATACCCTTTAATTAATAAGAAGTGGCCTTCGTTGTCCCTTCTAACCTTTTTTCAGCCTGGAAGTCTATATTATCTGATACTAATATGGCCACACCAGCCTTTTTGGTGGAGTTGTTTGCATGGAGAATGGTCTTCCATCCTTTGACTCTGAGTCTGTGTTTGTTCTGCTTATTCAGATGCGCTTCTTGTAGACAGCAGAATGTTGGGTTCAATTTTTTAATCCATTTTGTCACTCTGTGTCTCTTAATTGGTGCATTTAGACCATTGACATTGAGAGAGATTATTGTCATCGGATTTTGTGCCATCTTTCTGTTTGAGCTTGTTGTGCTTATGGGTTTGGTCAGATTACAGTAGACCCTTCAGTCCTTCTTTTTAAGGTTGGTTTTGAGTCCATGAAGTTCCTGAGTTGTTGCTTATCCATGAAGTTGTGTATCTTTCCTTCATATCTGAATGTGAGTCTGGCCGGGTAAAGAATTCCTTGGTGAGGCCTGCAGTTCATTCAGCCTTTTCACAATATCCCACCATTGTTTTCTTGCTCGGAGTGTTTCCATCAGAGAAGTCTGCTGTAAATCTTAGAGATGTTCCTTTTGTATGTGATTTCCTTCTTTGATCTTGCTGCTTTCAGTATTCCTATCTCTATCTATAGTTTTTGTCATTTTAATTAAGATGTGTCTTGGAGTATTCTTGTTGGGGTTTCTTTTTTAGCAGATATCCTACGGGCCTCCTGGATCTTGAGGCAAGTTTTTTTAGTTCCGGGAACTTCTCAGCAATGATGGCTTTGACAGTTTCTTCTTCATCAGGGTTTTTCTTCTTGCCCTTCTGGGACCCCAATGATCCGTATGTTGTTTTCTTCTGGCTTCATCCCGATTATCTCTTGTTGTCTGTTCGGTAATTGTGAGTCTTTTTTCTATCTTCTGGTGTTGTGTAGAGAATCTTTGGAACGCCGCCTTCGAGATCACTAATTCTTTCTTCAGTAGCTATTATTCTGCTATGCTGGCTTTCCACTGAGTTTTTCATTTCATTTACCTCATTTTTAATATATGTCATTTCCATTTGCATTTTCCTCACTTCTTCTATCATGTCCTCTTGTATTTTATTGAGTTTGCATTCCATTGCTTCTTTTGAATTCCTTATGACTCCTTAACATTTCTTCCCGAAATTCCTTATCAGAGAGGTTATATAACTCATTGGTATTGCTTGGCTCATCTGGACTAGTGACTTCACTCACAGAGCTGGATGGAACTTTGCGTTGCCTTTACCATTTTGACTATTGTAGGTTGCAAATGTGGGGTCTTGGATGACAGGATAGTACAGTAGTAGGTGTCTGGTCTGTTTGCGGAGTTTGGGTGGGTAGCAAGGATGTAGGAACCAAGGTTCAGTGGTACCTCATGCAAGATAGGTAGTAAAAGGTTCGACGGACGCTAGCGCGGCCGCGCGGTTTTGAGTTTTGGGATGATTACGGGAAGCGCAGGGCCCAAGGTTCCTCGGTGAAACCAAGGCAGTTAACCTTGGTTCCCCGTTGATGGAGTTTCCGCTCTTCCCTGGGGCAGTTTGGGTCCGCTGGAGACGCAGGGATCACGCACACACCTGGCGGGGGGGGGGAGATTTTCAGCCGGTCCCAGGAGCGCAGCGCCTAAGGTTCCTGCAGTGAAACCAAGGCAGTTAGCCTTGGTTCCCGTTGATGGAGTTTCCCGCTCTTCCCTGGGGCAGTTTGGGTCCATGGAAACGCAGGGATCACCGACACCGCAAATGACTCTTCTTGAGGGAGTTTCCTTTCCATTTGCAAGCCACTTCCCTTTTACCCCATCCCCCTTTTTATTTGCAGTCCTTTGCAAAAGTTTCAGCACCAAAAATGTTCTAGACCTGTGCTCCCTCCTCACAACCCCCTTCTCCCACCAGTCAACCTTTCTGTTTTTGAGTGATGAATAAGCCAGTTGGCAGTTTGTAGCTAAAGAACCCAAAGATAAAGATAATGCAATATCCTTATAGAAAATGGAAGGAATGTATTATGTGTGATGGCCCAAGAGAAATATTTCTGGGGAGACGAATTTGGAGATGGTGTACTCTCAAACCCTGATGTTCCTGGGCTACCCAGATCACGCTAGCCTTAATCAGCTATTTCTACCCATGGTGTGGGGATCAAATATGCATTGGACACACACTAGACAAGTTCCCTAACTGTTGTACTATCTCGTTGCCCTCAAAATGAATTTCAGAAATTCAAGGATATGAACCCAGACTGTGCTGTGATGTAGGTCTGAGACAACCCCAGCAATTCTACCCTTATATTGCATGACAATTTTTAGCTCTTATTCCTTCCTTTTTGAGCCATAAAACATGAATAATAATAATAATAATACCTCATAAGATATCAGACCAAGAAAATAAAAAAAGGGCAAGGGCCAGTGAGGAAAGCGCCATGTACTATATGATCATCGCTTCACAGGATGACTCCAATTATTATCTAGTGTAGGCTACAAAGCAGCCTATTTTCAGGGATTTGGATTTGGCCAGAGAATTCTCTCCAAGCTCAGTTACTGGGAGTTAGTATAAATGAACAGTGAGACCTCAGGCTTGAGGATTAGACTAGACCAATAACCTTCCGCCTGTGTGGTTTTCTCTCTGTAATGAGTGAACCAAAATTTCAAGCTGAAGTTTTTTTTTTTCTTTAATGAATTTACTTCTTGTCAACATGAACATGGGTTCAGTGGCAGCTCAGTAAAGAAGCTGATGATTAAGAAATAATTTTAATTCATGAATCTCGTTGGAACGACAGAAGTTGTAGAAATGAGAAGAAGGGAATGTAATCTCTCATTTCATGGGGCTTCCTCACTGCAGCAGACTGCTCATGTGAACCTGAACTCGGGGTGCATCTCTGAGTGTTTTCTGGGTAATATTTTGGATGGCCTGTACTTCCATCTATGTATCTAAAGTCTCATAAGTGTCGAATCTTGTGCTTTTTCTTCTGTTTCAGTCTCTACATTGACTCATTTAGGTAGAATACTCTGATAACCACGGCAGAGTCTGGCAAGTTACCCGTGGTTTATTCGATATGCTGAAAACAGTAACAATAATGGACCTCATTCCCAATGAATGGAGACGTTACTGGCGCCTGCTCGAGCAGGAAGACAAGTGATGGACATTTGAACCCTAGACTGGGTTAAGTTGACTAACTACTGCATTTTAGGGCAGCACCATCCAATCTTAGAGACTCTGAATTGAACAAGAAGTAGATGGGGGGAAAAATAGGGTTTTCCCTTTGTCTCTTTCTCCCTGCCTGTTAGGGCTGGGCATGTGATGTCCTCTTCTGCTCCTGCTCAGCCAAAGTCCGTCCTTTAAACTCTCCCTGGATTCTACTACCTTGTTTCCTGAATCTCATATTGCTTCCTGACAACAAGCTCTGCAATTTCTAAGCCTCCCTCATTTTGGCACTCCAGTAATTGACGGTAAATACACATACCCCAATGCCCCCCAGCTTTCCTCCTACTCCCACCCAAACATAGACATTCACAAGTTAATGTTCTGTGTTTTCTAGAGAACCTGAACAGAGAAAAATAGGAAATGTTTCATTTAGGAGAAAGGAGATGGAGTATGTCCACACCAGGTGTGATGTCACCATTCTTGCAAGAATTTCCCTCATTTAATCCTTATCCTAGTACATAGCTTTTATGATACCGATGAGTATCAACAGAACACCTTGAGAATATGCGGTTAGTATGTCAGTAACAGAGCATGGAGAGGATCAGAGCTCAGCAGGAACCCGGAGTTGGACCAGCTCTGCCAGTAGAGCTATTTTGGGTGTCCTCTAAGTCTACCATCTGCAAAGTTGTTTTGCATATCCAGCTACTGATGACTGCTCACAGGAAGGATATTGGACAAATACTTGTAATCAAAGTCATAAACTAGGTTTGTGTTCATAAACGTTGTCATCTAATGTCCTACAAACCTATCAGTTGAGATACAAGTCTGTGCATAAAAGCCTATGTATAAATCTTTGAGAAAATATTGTTTAAAATATGATGAAAATTTTTAAAGGAATATTAATTCCTTAAAACCAAACCATTTCAAAAATCAAGACATTTCTTATTCTAGCTAGAATTAAGGTGTTAGGGTCAAAACATGCCCATTTTTCATGGGTTAAACAATGATTTCTTAAAGCTAACAGCAGGTCTTGAAATATATTGTGGAGCATGCATGACCTCATTATCTTGTACAAAAAAAAAGCTACCATCATGTGGCTAATCTATTAATAAAAGTAAGGTTCCTGAATTTACCATTCAGGCAAAATGTGCTTATGCAGAAGAAAATGAGTTTAACACGTCATTTATAATTCTAGTACTGTCCTGTGGGCATTCTTTTTATAGGTGCTCAGCATACTTTGCAAATGAGTCATAGTTAAGAGGAAACAAGGAAGAGAGAAAGGGAAAATGAGAAAGAGGGAGAGAAAACATAAGAACATTTGCTCCTTCCATGAGATCAATTCAAGAAGTAAATAGACCCAACCCTGAAAACGAGCCTGTTAGTTTCCCTCTCATCCTCTCTTTATAGAAGGAAAAAAGTAAATTGTAAATCTTTGACATACAGGCAGTACAGAGGTCAAGGCCCCTGCCTTGCATGTGGCAGATGCTGGCTCCATCCCCAGCACCATGTGTGCTACGCTCCCTAGTGCAGGGGAGCACAGGTGGTTCAAGTCCCACAAGGCCTCAGCAGCACCGCCAACTCTGGGCCTTCACATTGAACTGCAAGCTGAGAATTGTCAGGCGGAAACTCCAGGGCTTCCTGAGCACTTCTTGAGAACTCCCCACACCTCACCCATAAGGAACGAAAGCAGCAGATAGAAGCTCCTGAGATAAATGTCTTGGGAAAGAATGCAAATGAGTTTTAACATTAGGCCACAAATAAATTTGCACTTTATAATATTTATTGCATGGGTTCAAGTAATAAAAAAGCCTAAAAAATAAGAACCAATGCACGTTTTGCAATTTGACTAAAAGCATGCCATTAAATATGGCCTGGGAGATGAACTGCTTTCACACAATCCCTTAAATGTTCACATTTCTTTGATAAATTCACCACCCAAATCCTTTGCCCTAAAATACACTGAATAAATAAAAGTAATCCAAGGTGCAAGGAACTAATAAAATCATCCACTCATTATTTTAAGAGAATGCCACTAACTGACTGGGATTATTTCCCTTAATCAGCCCTGTGATTTTCAACAGGCCAGTAAGATAAATCATAACTGCCCACAGTGAAGACACAATTTATAAAAGCTACCCCTGGTGGATTTTATGCTCTTCTCTGTGGATGTGTAGGAGCACCCCAAGGGAGTAGAGATTGTTTCGAAGGCGGAAATAAATTTGAATAATGGTATCTTGATGTTAGCCACATTTATGACAATACCTTACCATGCACCTGGTACATATAAAAATTAAATTTGGGGGTAAAAAGTCCTATAAAACCTGCACAAGTCTTAGTTTACATGACTCCATGAGGAATATTATATGCAGGATTTTGCTTTCTGTTATAAAACATCAGTTCCAAAAGTTTGTCTTAAAAGTGTTGCCCATGTTTGTGGGAATACCTCGAAAGGTTCCCTCTTTCAAACCTGGACACTGAGACCATTTGAGGCAGAATCGAGCAGAGGTCATGCTATATATATATAGCATGGGTTGGCTGCTGGGCTCAAACACTGCTCCCTTTTCAGTGCAGGAACTGCCTTCTCTGAGCAAAGGCCCGGCTGCCATGTGGGAGTTGACCCAACAGTCAGTAATTTAAAGGACATCTTCAGGGTTTAGCACACCCCCTGCCCCAAAACACACACACACACACACACACACACACATCCACATCCACACATACCTGTGAGTGCCTGTGCCCTAGTGGACAGTATCCACAATCCAAAAACTATAACTGCCACACCCAGCAAAGATGCCATTTTGTGAACACTCTAAGTGAAGAATGCTGAGTTCAGTGTGATGGGAATAACATCTTCCCAGCAATAGTTAAACAAAGCATTCCTGGGGAAGACAGAAAATGTCCCAAGCTATTTCTTTTTAGGAGAGGGGAAATAACCACTGAAACTGAGGTCAGCGCCAAAAGAATTTTAGGTGCTCCCCTATTTTCTGCTGACATGAAGCATTCATTGTTGTGCAGTGGAGTCTGTGACCAGAAGCACAGAGCTTGACTTGGTGTTTTGCATGTATATGATCACTATCACTATCTATCACTATCTTCCCATTAATCATCTATTTGCTATGTATATGTATATGTATTTGCTATGTATATGATAATAGGTGTAAATGTGTACCAAACTTACAGAGTTCCAAAGTACAGCTACACTCTCTGCTGAAAATGTCGACGGGAGACTGCAGGGATTATGTCGTGAAATACCCTGGTTTGATCCTCAGCCATGCATGTCGTCCAAGAATCACTGAGTATAGTCCGTGAGGCTCTGGAACACTTCCAGGCGTGGCCCTGCTCACCTCCCAGCACCCCTGGGATGATCCTTATGGTCTCTCACCAGAGCAGCACCATGTCCTTGGTCCTCACATGGAAACATCCAGCCAGTTGACTGAGAATTGACTGAAAACCCTACGACAACCACACACACACACACCTACACACACACACACACACACACACACTTCTTGGGTTCACTCAGCCACCAGAAAAAAGCAAATGTGTGGATTATGGATGTTGCTCAATTGGTAAATCCCAAGTCTGTATATGTGAGACTCTGTGGATTTTTTTTTTCCTTTTTTGGGTCACACCTGGCAATGCTCAGGGGGTTACTCCTGGCTCTGCACTCAGGAATTACTCCTGGTGGTGCTCGGGGGACCATATGGGATGCCGATGCCGGGATCGAACCCGGGCCGGCACAGGCCGGCCGCATGCAAGGCAAATGCCCTACCTGCTGGGCTATCTCTGTGTTTGACCCCCTCTCTGCTGCCCACTGTGGTCCTGGCACATGAGGAGTGGTGCCTCCCACAGTTCAAAACAAAATGACTGCCCCCTCTTTCTCACGGATGCGGGGGTCTAGCCCGGTGAGGGAGTCACCATGCCTGAAGTGAGAAGGGCTGGAGTTAGCAGAAGACCATGCTGACCCCCAACACACACACACACACACACACAAACAAACAAACACACACACACCACTACCACATCTTGATGGTGAGACAGGAATCTGAAGGATCCACAAACTTTTGTAAGAGCGACACCTCCACATCACTGCATGTGACTCTGCCCCAGAACTGTCCACTTAGTGGAGCTTCAGTGACCATATCACCAAGACCTCAGCAATGACAAGGAGCAGTCACACATGACCGCAGTGCTTCAGTGTCCGTGATAGGAGGTCCTGTTTCTGTTCCCAAGTCACAGGGGAGGCTGTGGGTGGGGTGCGGTATGGGACAACTCTGACTTTCTTCCTCCTTTACTTTTCCCAAGCCTGAGGCACTCCTAGACAGAGATGAAAGCAGAGGAAAAGAAAAAAAAAGAAAAGTGTAGAGAAAAAGCAATGTACATCTTTTAATAGGTCTACACCCACTGAAGAAAAGAAAGCTCACAAACTCAGATATTATTTTTTAAATAACCCAAAGTAAAGAGAGTTGTCCTTTCCTTTTTATCAGAGTGATTATTGTATTATTATATAATATCTGTTATTAGTGGAAGTTTGGGAAAATAGGAACTTACATTTTCTTGATGGAAATGTGAGTTGGTAAAATCTTTGTGCAGACAACTTGGCAGCATCCCTGTAAAACAAACTTGAAAGAAGAATGGTAGCGAGGCCA
Source organism: Cryptotis parvus (assembly GCA_021461705.1). Taxonomy (NCBI): domain Eukaryota; kingdom Metazoa; phylum Chordata; class Mammalia; order Eulipotyphla; family Soricidae; genus Cryptotis; species Cryptotis parvus. The sequence continues at coordinate 9,268 of JAJIBD010003014.1, forward strand.
AGCGCAGATCTCCAAAGACACAGCTAGAGAAATACCAGGAACTCCCAAATCAAAACAGACTCTGCCCTGTGCCTATCAAAGTATGAAAACTACATGCGTGCATTGTGTCTACATATAGAAGTAAGTACATACAGAGCATACAACTTTGTGAAGGATTGAAATTATAAAAGAATAATATGGTTAAACTTTGGGAGTTCAGTAAGGGTTGAATTGGATGAATACTATGCATGGCTATTTATTCAACGCCTGAGTAATTTTTTAAATACAATTTTCATGAAAAGCTAAAGGTATAAAACCAGAACTATAATGTTGCTGCGATTGCAACCGCATTTGGCTGAAGACACAGAGTGACTGAGCCCTCATTGCATTTAGCTAGTACATCGCCCCACACCTCTCAAGGGTTGTGACTAGACACAGCTTCCATAACCCAGTTGCCACTCTTATTCCAAGAACTATGCATATTTGACAATTGTGAGCTACTTTTTCAAGAGGAAACCAGTTTTTTCTTTCTCCTATTCCCTAATTCTCACCATCACTTCAAATAAACATGATTTGGTTATGACTACATCAAAGAGGAAATTGTACTATAGTCCTCTGCAAAATTGCTATAATTTTCAGTTTTGGAGACAGGATCTCTGTCTACCAATGCCATGTATTGTCACAGTGACATTTCAATATTATAACAGCTGGTTAATAAAAGAAACAGAAACATTATATGATACAATATCATCAGGCTATGTGTCAAAGTCTGTTCTGGTAATAGTCAATGTACTGAAAATGATATTGTATAGATTAATGCCACACTGAATGAGTTTTGACAAGATTATATTTGTAAATGTCCAAACTCTGGGAAGTAGTTACTGAATCTCTCTAATGTATAAACATATTCTAATCATTCTTTAAATGTGACAGTCCTAATTTGGTTCATCCAGGACTTCAAGCAAGTTTGAAAGACAAAGAATTACTAATACCTAAGATGAAATGCTTTACTTTAACACAGAGAATGTGTAAAACACTATAAACTGAGTTTTTAAATCTAAGATAAAAATAGATTCAAATTATAGTTGTACAAAAATGTTTTTTTGAACAAATTCTCACATGTTTCTAGGCCTCCAAATCTAGTGAACACTGTCCCTTGTAATGGTTTCCTAGTGGCTACATAATCTTCCCAGTATATTTCAAGTGGATAAATTTTCAGTTTTTGAACATATTTTTTTTTTGCAATCAAAGACTTTGAGAAGCAAATCTAGTTAGTGAAGAGAGTGACCAGGTATGTAGTTCTCTGGTAGGGTCCACTATCACATGTGTTTGAAAGCAATGAGAAGTATTTCCTTGAATGACATAAATGGTCCCTAAAGATTCCAAAGGAAGAGTCACAATATTTTGTATCAGAGTCCACTTCATTAGGAAAGGGCTTTTGGAAGTATGGGTTCCAGAGGAACAGAAAATAAATAGACTGTCAGTCGTGAGAAATGGTCTAAGCAGGTAGCACTTACATTTTTACAGATATTTTAGTGGTACAGTTTTCTGGCTATTTGCAAATTCTGTCATTCATCCTTAAAGCAAGGAGCTGAGTCCCTTAGAAAAGAGGGTTTCATTCACTCTCTATTCCTGTTTTTAAATGACACAGCCCATATCTCCACAAGTGAGAAACTTGGCCCAAAGTAGAGAATAAGTCCTCCCTGAGAATCTACAGATGTCTAGAAGGAAGAAAATCTCACTTGAAAAAGACCAGGTGCCCAAAGAGACACAATTGCATCAAATTTCTCTGAGAATTTAAATAAAAACATACAGAAGTGTAACCCTCAAGTTGGAAAGTAGGATCATAGAAGTTACTGGTAGCTTCCACATTCAAGTGGGCTGTGTTTCTCATCAAATTATTCTTGCTAGTGTTACAAAAATACTTTTGACAGGAAGTTAGAAGTATATTGAAAACATAAATAGCTTCCATAAGAATAATAATAGATAACGATTGCTAACATCTTGGGATTTTATTTTCTATTAGTTAGGAAACAAGCCTTGTCCCTTTCAAAGACATCACAGTTAATTTTTATTGATAAATCCTCATGACTATGGATGTATGTGTTCTCATACTTTATAAATGGAATATATTTATAAATGAAAACAGCAGTAACAGAATTTGTTTCCCAAAACTGTATTTCAGAGCTCACCAGATTGCATGACTGTTGAAAATCGATTTTCCCTCACCTTGCGGTCTGTGCATGCAGTTTTTATTTTCCAAGAGGAAACACCTGCAATCAATTGATGAACTGCTGTTTGTGGCTCCAACTGTCACTGGAGCCACAGAGTGGCAAAAGTCTCATTAACATGACAGGAGTGTGCCTGCAAATCTATCATGGAGATACAAACTGTGAACCCATAGATTATTGTCTTGGCAGATTCCTTTCTTTAAACAACAAGCTGAACTTTAGGAACTATACATCCTGAGCTTTATCAGAGGATTCAACCCTTGGTAGTATGTAAAAGGCTAGCATACACACTCATTTCCCTCTTTCTCTGCTAGCAGTAATTTTCCAATTCCTTCTTCCACAAATAAGAATAAAAAAAATCACTGAATCTCACAAACGGTATTGAATCAGAGGGGCCGCTCAATTTAGTCCAGCGTGTTCCGTAATATTCGGCACTATCACAGCTGACAGGTGCCCTTCAAGCTATTTATTTTAAAAAAAATAAGAAAAGGGAATTTTTATCATAGAGTTATGGCAAACTCTATAATTGTTTGCAGTTGCTATTGGTACAAAGCTGCTTGATACAGCTTTATATTAGTACGTCTCCACTTACCACGCAACTTGTGCAATAAAGAGTAGTCTTAGTGCTATAAGTGAACTAAGCACCATTCTGAAGCAGGCATGAGGTCTCTGGCTCACACAAACTGCTGAATTTCATTTAGCGAATTAGTGGCCATTGTAACTTGAATCTAGTTCTTTAAAAATATCCAATAGAGATTGAAATTAAACTGAGCCATTTGTTTAAGCAGTGGTCAAAAGAGCCGAAAAGTTGATTAGATGTCAATTTCCAATTCTGGTCTCTTTTGGAAAGGATATAACCCATAAAGAAGCCTTACATAATAAAAACCCCATACCTTCACAATGGATGGAAGTCTGTACATGATCTTGAATGAACTTTTCTCAATAAATAAACTTTTATTGTTTGTTTGGGCCATACCCCACAGAACCATGTGCATACTCCCTCTGGAATCACTCATGGCTGGTGCTCAGGGAACCATATTAGGGAACCAAGGATTAAACCTAGATCATCCTCCTAAAAGGGAAGCACCCAAACTGCTGTGCTATCTCTGTAGCCCCTGAGGAGACTTTCTGAAAGGGGCCAGACAGTAAAATGGTTGGACTCTTGCCTTGCGCACAGCCTAATGTGGTTCAATCCCTGACACTGCCAATGGTTCCCTGAACACTAGCAGGAGGGATTCTTTAGAACCAGGCCAAGAGTAAACCCTGAGCACATTAGGGGATGGCCAAAAAAAAAGGAAAAGGAAGAGAAAAGGAAGAACAAAATTTTGTTTATTAGGGGGCCCACCCCTGGTAGTGTTCAGTGTTTGCTTCCTGCACTTAGTAATCACTAAGTAATCACTTAGAAATCACTCCTGATGGGGCTCCAAGGGCCATATGGGGCACTGGTGACCAAACTCAGGTCAGATGCATGCAAGGCAAATACTATCTTTTCGGGCCCCCAACTCCCATAAAAACTCTTTTGAAACACTGGTGTACTCTAGTTTCTATGTAGCTACTCTAGCTGCTTTATTAGCTCATATAGCACTAAATGTACTGTGCAATTAAAACAGTGCCCCCTGCCCTCAAGGAATTTGGAGACAAAGGTGAGAACGTGTATGAAAATCTGCCATTGCAGAGAATGCAGCAGAAGTTAAAGTGAAAGGCAGGATAGGTGCTACGGAGAGGAATTGATGATCAGACCCTGGGGAACAATCCATGGGTCTGCACGCCTCTTCCAAGAGATGTTTACTTTCTCCCTGAGCCACCATATGGCATCAGGGATAGTGCTTAGGCTAGTTAGGAGTTAGGCTCTCTAAAAAACAACATAAGCAACATCTTAAAAGAGCAATATGACATGCCATTGTTCTTTTGTATAATACAAATGCAAATGAACAGAACAAGAATAAACCATACATCCTTTCAATTTCCTTTCATTCTACAAATGCATGGGAATATTTATTGAAAACTTAGCAGCTGGAGAGACGAAACAGATCATAGGACATTTGACTTGAACATTTGATCCCAGCACTAGCTATATTTCCCAGGGCCCTCCCAGGAGTGATCCCTAAACACAGAGCCAGAGGCATGCCCTGAGAACCACAGAGGGTGCCCCACCCCAACAATCAAAAAAATATTCTTTGGGATCAGGGAAGAATTCATGGAAAATCAGAAGGGGAAAGGGAGAAAGGTGGGGGGGGATGATGGAGATCATGGAATTTGAGGGGAGTGTGGCTGGGAAAGCCAATGAGAAGTATCAGAGGAAGCGACTTAGAAGAAAGAAGGTCGAGGGTTGTTTCCATAGCCTGATATTGCACTAAGTGCTGCATTGAAAATAGTTGTGTAGTTCCCATGCCAATACAGAACTGAATAGGGGGACATGCAGACCCAAGGAAGGAAATTCAGAACTTCGATCCCCCCACAGGCTGAGCCCCCTCATCCTGTGAAATGGATCACCACTTCCCTAAATGTGCAGAGTTTTCTCTGCTCTTGCTTTAGACTCAAGGAGGCTTTCCCCTCCGACATCTTCAGGCACTCTTTCCAGCACTTTCCAAACACTGTGGAAGCCCCAGAAAGATTGGTTCTCCTGTGAGAACAATCCAGTTTTCCATCTTCAGCAACATTTTACTGCACACTCCCAGGACACCAGAAACCCAAATGATGTGGACTAAATCGTGTTGCCAAATGAAACTCACAAGGTGAGGCCATAGCCCATGCTCTGAAGGGTCTTTAGGGGCTAATCAAGTGTGGAAAGTTCACTATCACTATCACTATCTTCCCGCTCATCATCTATTTCCTAGAGCGGGCACCAGTAATATCTCCATATGTCCTGTCTCATGCTAGTAGAACCCAAAGGCATCCGCTTGCTCCAAGAACATAAAGAGCCTCAAACCATTATATTAGGTCATGGGAATGACCTAATATAAATGTTACTGGTATTTGGCATATCAAATACGACATGAGCAGCTTGCCAGGCTTGCCGTGCGGGTGGCATACTTTGCAGTCACCTCTAAATAAAGCATTTATTGATGAACCATGTGGCCTCTAGCAGCTGCACAAGCCAGACTGTGATAGTCTGGTCTGCTGGGTGGAGTTGTGACAAGAGGGAAGTCTGGATGTGGAAAATCACGGCCCCCCATGGAGTAGGGGGTCATCTGACTTGTTGTGAGGCTCTGCTGGGTGGCAGGCCAGGGCTAGAACCCGCCATGCCTCCCGGGTGCCTCATGAGTGGCTGGGCACAGGGAGAGCAAGTAGCAGCTTGCTACTTGAAGGAAACTCTTCAAAGGTTACGCGGTGCCTCTGTGATGATCCGGTTTGTGACCAACACAACCAAAGAGAGCAAGCAAGACCTTCTGGAGAAGTTGAAGCGGTTGGATTTTTATATCTCTGAGGATGAAATATTCACTTCACTGACTGCGGCCAGAAACTTAGTGGAACAGAAGCAAGTCCGCCCATGTTGTAGAAAGTTCTGAGGATTTAATGAGAAGGAGCAGAGTGCAGTGAAGAAAGAAGGTGCAGTGAGAAGGCATAGGTGTAATCCCTGAGCATAGTGAGAAGGCAACCAGGAGGAGTGGTCTCGCTGGGAACCCTGTTAGCCAGCAACTAGACCTGGGTTCGCAGAGCAAGAGAAAATAAACACCTGCTTTCCAAGTTCCATTCCTGTCTGTGACAGTTTCTTTTAATGCAGCTATGATCAAAGTGATTAGATAGTAAGGAAGTTGCCTGGACAATGGTGACCCTATGCCCACACTGTGTCAGAAACAGGAAGCTGAGGGGCTGATTTGGACCAAGGAGAGGTGCTCTGATAAGAGGTGGTGATCGAAGAATTATGGAACTAAATCTTATCTGCTCATGTTGTCGACTGGGGAAGCATAAAGAGTTCTGAGGCCTTCCTCACTCCTGTATGTGGGCTTCCATAATCTGAGATGGAGAGTGTTAATGTTTTCAGGTTCAAACCTGAAAAACGTCACACAGGTTGGCTGGGACACTGTTTCTATTAGGGAAACTATGGTAATATTTCTTCAAGATGGGTTCACAAGTCTGGTGCAGTACAGGAAATGCAATACGCCCTCTCAATACAGTAAAATATTTTTGCCGAGCTTGTAAAAGTGACTTTGGTGGGCTGGAGGGCTAGTCCAGGAGATGAGGCATTTTTCTAGGAGAAAGAACCTCTTGGGCCTGAGTTACCAGATGGCCGCAATGCTGATGCCCCGACAGGCTCACAGGTAACTCAGCAGCAGGCCTCAAAGGTACACTTTCTTCGCATCCCCTGCTGTAGCTCTACACAAAAAGCTCTGGAAAAATGAGTAATTAATCTTAAGATAGTGGCTATATAAACACACAGCATCTGAGAGCTGTTCTGTTACTGGGAATCCTGGGCGAAGGGAAGAGGTGATGTGATTAAGGATTCCATCAAAAGCAGTTTTATGGAAAATGAGAAGCTTACGTAAGAATTATGCAACTTTCTTTCTCTGCTATTTTATTGGAAGAAAAAACAAAGAGAGTTTGTAGATGATGAGGATCCCTTGAGTTTTGACTTCCTTCTCCCTCTCTGACTCTAGCTCAGAGCACAAGGTGCAGAGAAATGTAAAGGGCTCTGGTCTCAGAGTCAGAAGACCTGCTCTGAGGTCTGTTTTGCAACCCTGACCCATGGCAGAGAGATACCTCAGAATCTCCTGTATGTCTCTGAAAACGCTGAGGAAAGGTCGGCTCCTGCCTTCTCCGACCTGTGGAATTCCCTCTTTCTGTTCTTGTGGCAAACCCATATTAGCAGATTGTGAGCCATGTGTGTGAATGTGTGTGTATATATATACAGAGAGGTACTTATGTATATTTTGTATATGTATTCTGCTATAATAAGTCATATGTTATATGTGTTGAGAAGGAACAATAGAAGCATTCCAGACGACAAGAAAATCTAACATGTCTCTGTACTTCCTCTTCACTTCCATCTTGGGTGTTCTTGGAACACCAGACGTCACTCTGTAGAGAGTGCTCCAATATAAGGGCATCTATGTCTTCACAGATGACTGCTTCTGCACTCTTGATATGTAAAACATCATTATCCATAAAAAATCATTATCATCATTATCATCATCACCTCAAATGTATTAGAAATGCAAAATCTTGGGTCTACCTGAGACCTCCTGAGTCAGAATCTGCCTTTGCTTTTCCTTTAGGGACCATCTCTCACAATACTCCTGCCGCTGTACTCAGGAATCACTCCACGTGGCGCACAGGGGACCATATAAGATGCTGAATGTAGAACATGGGTCGGCTGGCTAGAGAAAAACAGGTGCCCTACTTACCTACTGTTCCGGCCCCCAGAATCCTACTTTTGATAAAAATCTTCAAGTGATGGTTTTGCCAGGACATGGATCCTTTTCCTACATATTTGAGAACCTGAAGAATATTTGCTCGCCTGCATGACTCTGGTAGCCCACTGATGTCCAGCAGCTCTCTCCTGTTCACCCTGAGCCCCCAGAGGGGTACATTCACACTGCCCATCTCATGTATTTCTAAGAGCCCTGGTGTGCTGATATGTCTTAAGATGTCCTCTAGATACTAAGCTCTAATAGCTGGGATATTATCTTGAATTTATTTGTCCATCTTCTTGTCAGTGTTCAATAACCTTCTTCACTGAAAATTCAAATGACTGTCCTGTAAGAATCCATCAAAAAGCCCAGGAGATAGCTCAGATAGTTTTGCGGATTTCATCCCCTACACTCTGAGGCTGCCAGAGCACTGTGTTCAGTGCTTCCTGAGCATAGATCCAGGAGGAAGTCCTGAGAACTGCTGGGTGTGACCCCCCATTACTTTTAAATAAATTAAAATGATATGTTCTGTGTTTAGAAAGACAAACATTATTTATTCATTTATACAATAAGCATTGCTTGACCAGATGCTAGGAAAACCTCCATGTGTACTGTGGAAAGAAGACAGGACTCTCTCCCCTGCCTTTGGGATCTCAGGGTCTAAAGTGTAAGAAGTCATGATTTTCATCCTCATTCTGTTGTGGTTGTGGCTGGTGCTTTGGCCCCGGCTTTCTGGAAAGTCATTATCATTCCATGGGAACTCAGGTGTTCACTCTTGGGATCGTAGTTGAACTGGGCTATCAGGGTATCATGTGCAGGAAAACCAACCTTTCTCTCTCCTCAGGAGCCCAGCTATCTCCCCATGCCCCAGACCTGGTCCATCCCTAGGGTTTACTCTGTTCTTCCCTGAACTACTTCCAGCTGTAAAACAAATGGAAATGTATTTACATTTTCATAGGGTTCCTACAAAACATACCTAAAAGAATGACTACAGAAGAATTTTTAAGCAACATTAAAAGGAAGAGGTTACTGCAAAATATCATCGTGCTCTCGTTGATAGATTCTCCTTATGTTGGCCTGCATCCCAGAGTTCACTGAAACCACACCAATCACAACAACAGGAAATGCTCAAACTAAACTCTGCATGGCTACCACAGTGTGGATTTTCAAAGCATCAGGTACCATTAGATTTAAAACCTAGGAATTGAAAAAATTGTATGTAAAAAGACAGATCACACTCTATTTGGAGGACTATCTTTCACGATAGAAGGCTAATCTCTCAATAAACACAGCTAGTTAATTCCAACAGGTCAGAGTTCTGGAGGCTGCTTGACAACTAAATATGAGATCTCAACTTGCAGTTACAAATAGGAGAAAATCTTGGAGGGACAAAGTTTTTGTGAAGAATTATCTTGTGATGAGGTATAGTATTCCATTCCTTGAGTCATTAGCCATTAATATATCAACTTTAGTAGCCTCTCTCTGACTTGAATCTGGTATACTCTGAGTGTAAACCACATTCATAAAGATTTTCCCTGAGGCCAGAGTAATAGTACTGCCAGTAGGACATTTGCCTTACAGCAGAGTCAGACAGGGTTCACTCTTCAGCCCCCATTATGGTCCCCTGAACCCCACCAGGAGTGACCCCTGAGCTCAAAGCATTGAATTATGCTGTTTGCATTGTAGGATATTGCCCCCCCCCAAAAAAAAAAACAGGCAAAACTATTTTTCTATCACTGTATCACTGTCTTCCCGTTCATCTTCGATTTGCTCAAGCGAGCACCAGTAACATCTCCATATGACCTGTCTCATGCAAGTAGAGCCCAAGGGAACCTGCTTGCTCCAGGAACATAAAGAGCCTCAAACCATTCCATCAGGTCATGGGAATGAGGTCTATAATTGTTACTGGTATCTGGCATATCAAATACGACACGGGTAGCTTGCCAGGCTCTGCCTTGTGGGTAGCAACTATTTTTCTACCACCTATAATCTTAATGCAATAGTTAAGATTTTTATTCATAGATTGATACTTAGTCTATAATAATTGTAGTTTCTTCTATGACAAGTTGTCTTGCTTTTTTTGTTCATATTTGGGGGCTCAAAGGGGAAGGTTGGGGCTATATCTGGCAGTACTTGGGATTACAACTGGTTCTGTGCCTAGAGCTCCTCCTGGCAATGCTCCAGGGACCACAAGGCGTAACATCTGCCCAAGTCAGCTCTCAGACTCTTTAAGTCGTCTTTGCCTAATTGGACCATGGGTATGTTGATGCACACATCTACAGGAATGCCTTTTCCTGGATTTGTTTATTGCACGACTTGTTTCACTACATGGCATACGTATTGCTGATCTTTTCACTCATTTTACCCTCAGCCTAAAGTGAGAGCTTATTGATTCATATAGTTTCTGTCTAATTTAAAGCCGAGTGTGTTTTTGTAGATTAAAATGTTCATCTCAGAAGAAAGACTGATTTTCTCACGAAACGCTTCTCCATCTAGTACAAATGGTGTCAGTGTAACAACCGCTTGGATGGGGTGGGGGCAAAGAATGAGGCAGAGGTGGAATCATTAATTTCTCTGCTTCTAATCACCGAGATTCAAATCCAGCTCAGAGCATGAGGTCAAAAGCCGTATCAATCTGCACTGTGAATGGTTACCAGACTGAAATGGAATGTCACCAGGCTACGGGAGAAGCAGGCAGCTCTGCCACTGTTGACCTTGAAGCAACAAAATAGAAATGTTAATTACCACTTGGGTTATTATTCTGTAATGATGTCTTTATTATGGTAATCATTAAATTTTAAATAGAATTAAACACATTAAATCAGATCCTCAGCAAACTGTCTCTAGAGTTTGTAAAGATATCAGTTCCAAATGTTTCTCTTCTAGTGCAAAGTGTGCACCGTGATTGAGTTTTGCTTGGCTTATAAATAAGTATTGTACATCAAGAAATCTAGAATTAATATATAAATATATAGAACAGTCCTACTGCTTTTTTAAAGAAAACTTTTAAAAACCCATGTTATGAGCATATTTTAATAATATACTTTATAACAACTTTTACATGAAGATAAAAAGAGACTCATGAGTATATGGGATTTTCAGTCATTTTTAATACAGGACCCTGGTTAAATCCAGTTATTATTTCCAACAAGTTCTCTAGGAAAGGAAATTATGATAAGAGATTGAAAGCACGTTTTGTCTTAATTCAGATTTGCAAAGGTTATAATAAATAATATGCCAATATTTTAACATTTGATGACATAATTGGGACCCAATTGACTATTATCCATAATTTTTAAATTTCACAAGTGAAAGAAACACCAAAATTATATTATTTGACTAGTATATATATATATATGTATATATATATTTACACAGTGAGCATTTTCCTTCTTTATATGTATCCTAAATTATACTAATTTAACTTTGTATAAATTATATTCATTTAATCATGCTAAATTAGTGTAGTTAAATTAGTACATGGTTAAGTTTAAACTAATTTAACCATGTAAATGAAAGCATAAAATATGCATTAAACTTTGCATTTCATAATAAATTATTATGATTGGACTACTTATCCTTCATATTCTTAGCTATATGCTCTAGGGCAAATTTTTTAATCTCAGTTTCATTGGTTGTAAAATGTGAGTAATGAAATCTACCTCCTGAGAGAAGGGTTGAACATATTTCTCTCTGCATGTGTTCTTGGCCTCACTTGGAGGTGAAGGACTGAGCAATATAAGTAAACAATCTGTTTTTACATCAGTTTCCCACAGATTTCCAGTCTGTGCTTCTCTTTCGCTCTGTTTCTGGATCTATTTCTTCTGGTTTTGTAGGACACGTATAGCTCAATCTCAAAATCCCAAACATCGGTTTTAACTAGAGACTGAAAATAAGCACTCCTATATCTTGCTTTAGTCTAGAGATATATTGGTCTAGTCAATGTAGAAACAAATGAATATACTTGTGAACCATTTGCTAAATGGGTGTTTGAGCCAGTTTAACAAGGGTCATCTTTCTTGTGTTTGGAAAGTTCCAAGCTTCACTGGGAAGGCACAAAAGATTCAGTTACAAACTGTTTTTTCGCTAATGCTGCATGAAGTTCTAATACTTGGACAAGTCTTGGTTTGTGTAAACTACATTGACACTCATTTTAAAAAAATTTAATTGGGATAAAGTACATAAAAGTAAATATTTCTAAGCATATAGTTCAGTCACGTTAATTGGGCAACCAATCTCCAGAATTCCATTTTTCTTTACCATGAAAAAAGTCATGCATTTTGCTGGAACTTTGATGGATCTGGAGAATATTGTATTAAATGAAAAGCCAGAAAAAGAAAGGAAAAAAAACAGAATAATCTCATTTGTCTGTGATATCTAGGTTGGAGAATGAGAGGTATTAAAAAAAGAGGACAGAGGTATTAAAAAAAGATATTAAAAAAAAGAGGTAAAACTCATTAACCCTTGGCCCCAGAACATAGGAAAGAGGACAGAAAGGGAAAGAAATTGAGGCAAGTAGCAAGAAGAAGCAGACAAGAAACAATGGCAGCAATCAACAGTCTTGGGTGAAAAGAAACGTCACTGTCAACAGCACTGAAGCAGGAGATTCAAATCACAACGACCAAACTTAAAAATGTAGGCGTCGACAAGGCAGACTGGGCTGTGGGACCCTGGGAACACAGGTGGTCAACATCCATCGCATGCCTAAAACTCAACTATAAATAAGTTTGTAAATCATGGTGTTTAATAGTTAAATAAAACCTATACCTGTTACACCATATTGACATCCTCTAATTCTGCCAATATAGGATATTAAAAATATCTTTGACCTAATACAACAAAGTAGTATGAAAGTAGTACTCATAATCTCTGAAATTCCTTCCACATTAACGCTATTTCCATGTTTATTATTTCATTGAATCTTCTTTATTAGCTAATAGTCATTTTATTTCAATACTACTCTAATCTGATCAATTTTTTTCTAGCCACAAATTTGGTGACCAAAATTTGGGATTTTCTCCCCTGATAGATACCAATCTACACACTGGCTTTCTCTGTTTTCACTAGTTCATCTTCGGGATTTTCTTGCCTAGATTCTGTAACCAAAGCTCTTTGATCATTTTCCTTGTAGATTTCAAAGAGATTTATATCAGATATAAACCTGACCGAGTCCTTTCTGCCCATAAGGACATCCCATAACTTCAAGAGTAAATGAGAATTTCTAATTTTCTTTCAATTTTAAGTTACAACTGACATATAAAGTACAGCATAAAGATTGAGCATACAAATTTACGAGCAGGCGTTGTATATATTTGTAAAACTTGAACAATATCACAGTCTTAAATATTCTCATCATTCCCAAAGTTTCTACCTCATCTGTATTCATCTATTAATGAACTAATACTCTGAACTATTTTTCTTTTTCTAAAATGTTATACAGATAAAAATCATAAAGCATGCGCCATTTTTTCCAGCTTTGTTCACTGAGCATACTAGTTTTGATACCCATTTGTATGTTCATCTCTTAGTAGTTGTTACATTTTGTTGCTTAAAGGTAGCCGACTGACACTATAACACTAGATACGGTCAGATCTGTTTCTCTAGTAACCTGTTGACACATGTTTTCTTTGTCTTTAGTTTGAAACTATTGTAAACAATTTGCTATGAGCAGTCATGAATAGGTTCTAACATAAACATAGGCTTTCATTTCTCCTCATTAAATCTCTAGGAGTGGAATAGCTGATGTATATGATAGATACATATTTCATTTTTAAGACTCACCATTTCCAATCATGTGACATTTCTACTAGCAATGTATAGGTTATATACAATGTATAGTGGCTCCTATTATTCTACATCCCAAATGGGGTGTGTGTCTGAAAAAATCCTTTTATGGAATGTTGAGCCAAGCAGAGGGTCTGCTGTGATATCTCATCATTTAAATATGCATTTTCCTAATGACTCATGATGATGTTGAACGCTATGTTGTGGATTTATTTGACACTCCGAGATCGCCTTTCAGAATTATGTGGTTAAAACTTTGGCCCATTTAGAAACTGAAGTTCTGGGACATTATTTTGGCATGAAGGCACATGGTCTATTCGTCTGCTTCAATGTACCAATGCCAGGTGTTTGGTGACAAATGCCAACAGCTCCTCTGCTCCTCGTCCTGGGTTCTGCAGTCATCAGTGCCTGTGAGAAAAAGGGCCTCTTCGATCTCACCACAGCGGCAAGATCATGGATAACCTGCTCTAGCAACAGACAGCTCTCAGAGGTTGCCGCAGGAAGAGGGCAGAGACAGCATAGAGGTTGCCAGGCTTGGCCAGAGTGAGTTCACAGTGAGGCCAGTGTTCTGCAAGGCTTTGGACTCAGTGGAAGGGACTCAGAAGGAAAACCTTTGACCACACATATCAAGCTCACCCCTACCTTCTTGGTTCCAAGTTTTTAAAACATGCCCCCAAACACATGACTTCCGTGAAGAGGAATTCAGCAGGGCCATGCCGACTGGATCTGGTATCCCCTGATCTACATTTGCACCATAGCTCACACGTCAGTGCCCTCATAAATCACAAGTGGTGAATCCCAAGCACCCTGGTTACTTCAATCTCCATTGCCAAGTGGCTAGCCTTGGTGTGAAGAATACAAGTGGACACACAAAACTAAAGCCATAGCACCACCTACTGGACCAAAGGAAAGATTTTTAATTACTAGACTGTTAGAGCAAACAATGAATGGTTACAAAAAAGTGTATATAGCATAATCACAGAAGACTATAGCCCTGAGCGCTTAAAAAGTTTATGTAATGTGACACCAACAAGAGGCAAAGGCAGCTCTTGAGAAACAAAATTCAAATCATGGAAGTCTGGAATGTAATGGATAGTAGATTCAGACTGCTTCTCATAGAGAAAATGAGCAATGAACAGTGTAAGAAAATTTAGAAAGGTAATTCAATAAAGATAAAGATGAAAATGAATAAATAAAAGAAACAACTTACTATAGGTATTAAACTATAAAAATGACAAAGATTCAGGTTTGAAGAATTCAACAAATGAGATTTAAAAGTTGCTATGATAGGAATAGAAATAAAACCCGGGAAGAGTAAATTAGTGAGCTTGAAGATAGAAACCTACAAATGATTCAGTGGAAGAATAGATGAAACTCGCAAAAAACAAATAAATGCTTCAAGATTTATACGATTCCTTTAGGAACTGTATGATATAAGAATAGTATCCCAGGTGGTAAAGAAGGGAGAAAAAATGTGTGCATGTGTGTGCATGTGTGTGTGTGTGTGTGTGTGTGTGATAACTGAGGCATTTCCAAAGCTGAGGAATAACTGGATGTGTGAGTCCATAAAGCTACAGACACTTAATCAAAGCACATAGACCTAATGTCATGATGCAGTATACAAAAATTATCATAAGTTAATAACCAAGAAAAACAATTGAAGTATGCTCTGGGGAAAAATACATGACACACAAAGGTATTCCAACTAGGTTAGCACTTTCAGATTTTTCCAGAAAAGATGCAGATTACAAGCCAATAACTGAATATGTAGTTTGGTGATAGATTATATACCTAGCATTATGAATCCCCAGTTTCAATGCCAGTATCAGAATCATAAATAATAAAAGATTCAAGAAAACCTGTACAGAAAGTGGATACTATACAACAAAACTAATCTTTAGGTAGAAATGGGAAATAAAAGCTTTCTCAGACAAAGTTCAAAGATTTTACCACAAACAGGTCTCACAAAAAGTGTTCCATTGAGTCTCTTTATGAAACTAAACAAAAACAGAAAAAGTTGAGAAAGTGATAAATAAACAGCCTCATTAGAAACTGTCATAGATCAAGGTACTAAGCATTAAGTTGCAGAATTAAGGTTAATGAGAAAGAATTTCTCATTAAATACCATGGATATCCTAAATTAGCCATAATACCATAATATAATTGAAAGATAATTAATGATAACAATATTAAAGGGGGCTTTCAGGGGATGGGCTCTATATATCAGAGAAGACAAGATATATATCAGCATATGAAAAAAATAATTTAATATCTGAGACATTCTATAGAAATTTCTAAGCACTCACCAAACAAAATTCTGGATCCAGATACAAAATACAAAGAGGAAAGTTAGAAAACACCACAGAAGCCCACCAAATTAGGGAGCTGGAGAGATAGTACAGTGAGTAGAGAGCTTTCATTGCATTTGGCTGACTAACATTTGATCCTCCGCACCAAATATGACCCAGCAGTAAATATGATCTCCCAAGTCTAGCTGATGTAGGTGGACCCCACGGGTGGCTTATGTTAGGCAGGAAGGGAGAGAGATGGTCACTTTCTCCCCAGCCAACTCTGCTGCCTGAGTAGATGTGGGCAGGCTAAGTATTAATAAAGTCTGAGATGAGCCTCTGCACAGCATGGACCTGAGCCCCACTAGCCCCACAAGGTGGCCGTCAAGCCACGCCTGATGTCAGCTTGATCTCAAGGCATGGGAGTTTATCCCCACCACCGGAGATTTCTTTGGGAGGCCCGGACTCAGGCTAGAGCAAATAATTGCTCTTTGCGGGAAAGGAAAACCAGTCCTAGCCATACCTAGGGTTTCCTCAGAGCTGTCTTCCTCGCAGAAAAAGCATTTTTAGGAATAGATGAGCAGTGAGGTCAAAAAGACTTTATTATGGATGTTTTAGGATGGGGAAGGAGTAGGAAAAGAGAGTAACACGCTCAAGGGAGAATGTGGGCTGCTTCAAAGGCGAAGAGCCCCAACTGATTTCTAAAGGGGGTTTATTTTCTTGGACTGGAATGCTCTGGAATCTTCTGCTGGGCCATTGAAGGTTGGTTTGGAGGGTAAGGACTGGGCAAAAGAAAGTGGATCCAGCTTCCTCAGGGTCTATTGTTGGTTAAAGTTTCTCATCAAGTCTTAGTTCCTGGTTCCAAAAGGTGACTCTGGAAAGTCTTAAGACGAAGGTTCATTGCCATGGGGAACCCCCCGCCCCAATCTGCCTGCCTATATCACAGGCAAGAATGATCCATGACCACTGAGCCAGAATAAGCCCTGAGCATCTCCAGGTGTGACCCCAATTCACCACCCCCAAAAAAATTAAGAAATCCATTAAAATAAGGTGGCAGATGGAAATATAAAAGAAAAAAATAAGAAAAGGCAGGCGCAAGTACTTATACATCAATAACCATCTCTAAGGAAGTGAATCGAACCTAGACACTGAAGAATCAGTGATTGGATACATGTATTTTAAAAAACCCCAACTAGTGGTCTGGGAAATAACTCAAGTGGTTTACAGCATGTATCTGACAAAACAAGGATGTGGTTTCAATCCCCAGCACAGCGGATCACATCCCTTTTATCAAATCACTACAGGTTAGATTTAACTGTCCCAGTAACTCCAAGTACCACTGGACTGAGCAGCAGACAGAACAGTCTGACCCATACCACTACACATCTATTGTGTTGCCCCAAAGCAGGGCTATGGGGGTGACCTCAGACAAGGCCTTATCCGTGAACCTCTCAAAGATTTAAGGGGGTTGAAACCTCTAGGAAAGGAATGTTGTACTCAGATAGATAGGTGGACCCTGAGAACTAGCTTTTATGAAATAACAAAATTTAAGAAATTGCTAGGGTCTTTGTGATAGTACAGTGGGTAGGGCATTTGCCTTGCATGTGGCTAACCAGAGTTCCATTTCCATATTCCCAGCATCCCATATGATCCCCTGAGAACTGCAGGAGTAATTCCTGAGTGCAGAGCTAGGAGTAACCCCTGAGCACTGCCAGTTTTGACCCAAAATGCAAAAAAAAAAAAAAGAGAGAGAAAGGAAATTGTCCAGCCATGAAGTAGCCCAAAGACAGGAAAAACAACACACCTTTGAGATGCAAATCCTGAGATCTTGAGTCTAAACCCAGAGAAAGGTGGAACCTTCAGAGAGATCCCAGGGAGCTAGAGAGCCCTGGTGAGAACTAAAGGAACATTGAGGGAATGAGCCCAATCTTATAGCTTTGTTCAAGTTATTCAATCTTTAGTTTTTTTTTAATTTTTAAATAAAATAGAGAAAGCTTCATTTGAAAGAAGATAAATATTTAATATTAAAATCTGTTTCTACTCTCTACCAAAAAACTCCTAGAAACAATAGACGCATATAGTAGAGTGGCAGGATACAAAATCAACACCCAAAAGTCAGTGGCTTTCCTATATACAAATAACGAAACAGAAGAAAGGGATGTTAAGGAAACTATTCCATTCACAATTGTGCCACAGAAAATCAAATACCTAGGAATCAACTTACCCAAGTATGTAAAGGAACTGTACAAAGAAAACTACAAGACACTGCTCCAAGAGATAAAAAGAGGACACAAGGAAATGGAAACACATTCCCTGTTCATGGATGGGGAGAATTAACATTGTCAAAATGGTAATACTCCCTAGAGCTCTATACAGATTCAATGCAGTCCCTATGAGGATACCGATGACATTCTTCAAAGAAATTGACCAAACAATCCTGAAATTTGTATGGAACAATAAACCCCCAAGGATAGCCAAAGCAATCCTCGGGAAAAAGAAGATGGGAGGCATCACCTTTCCCAACTTCAAACTGTACTACAAGGCAGTAGTAATTAAAACAGCATGGTATTGGAATAAAAACAGACCTGTGGACCTATGGAATAGAATTGAGTATCCTGACACCCAACCTCAAACACATGATCATTTAATCTTTGATAAAGGTGCAATGAGTCTAAAATGGAGTAAGGAAAGCCTCTTCAACAAGTGGTGTTGGGAAAACTGGGCAGCGACATGTAAAATAATGAATTTGGACCTGTGTCTAACACCATGCACAAAAATCAGATCAAAATGGATTAAAGATCTCAATATCAGACTTGAATCCATAAAGTACATTGAAGAAAATATAGGAAAAACCCTCCACGACATTGAAGTTAAAGGCATCTTCAAAGGTAAAACATCACTAACAAAGCAACTAGAAGAAAGGATAAACATATGGGACTACATGAAACTAAAAGCTTCTGCACCTCAAAAGAAACAGTGACTAAGATACAAAAGCAGTCCACAGAATGGGAAAGAATATTCACCCAATACCCGTCTGATAAGGGGTTAATATCCAGGATATATCAGGCACTGGTAGAACTTTACAAGAAGAAAACAAACAACCCCATCAAAAAAATGGGGAGAAGAAATGAACAGAAACTTCAGCAAGGAAGAAATTCGAATGGCCAAAAAACATATAAAAAATGCTCATCATCACTAATCATCAGAGAGATGCAAATCAAAACAACAATGAGATACCACTTTACACCACAGAGACTGGCACATATTCAAAGAGCAAGAACAACAAGTGCTGGCGTGGATGTGGGGAAAAGGGGACACTCATCCATTGTTGGTGGGAATGCCCGGCTGGTACAGCCTTTCTGGAAAACAATATGGACTTTCCTCCAAAGACTAGAAATTGAACTCCCATTTGACCCAGCCATACCACTCCTGGGAATCTACTCTGGGAAACCAAAAATACGCAGCGGAAACACCATCCCTACTTTTATGTTCATAGCAGCATTATTCACAATAGCCAGAATCTGGAAGCAAGCAGAGTGCCCGAAAATCGATGACTGGATAGAGAAGCTCTGGTACATCTACACAATGGAATACTATGCAGCTGTTAGGAAAAATGAAGTTATGAAATTTGCCTATAAATGGATGGACATGGATAAGATTATGTTGAGTGAAATTAGCCAGAAGGAGAGAGACAGATACAGAATGACTGCATTTATTTGCACGGCATAAATATATATGTACATATTATGATACCAATATCCAAGGTCAAGTGAAGCATATATCAGGAGGTCTTGTCAAAGGTGGAAATTATCACAAACGTGTGGGAGTCAGAGGTTAGGTAAGACAGAAAATGGAACAGGGTGCTAATAATTGTCAAGGGTACTAGTGCCAACCTGGAACTGAGCATTAAATAGAGGCAGGGGGATACACATGACAACCTTTTAATGTGTGTTCTGTAATCCATAGTCTGGAGGGAAGGAAAGAGAGAGAGAGAGAGAAAGGGGAAAGAAATAAAGAACCTGCCATGGAGGTGGGCTGGGGGAAGGGGGAGGGAACCGGGGATGTTGGTGGTGGGAGATGGGCACTGTTGGAGGGACGGGTGCTGGAACACTGTATGACCAAAACCCAAACATGAACTTTTTAATTGTATATCTTTTTATTTGTATATCTCACGGTGGTATAATAAAATACTTAAAATAATAATAATAATAATTAAAAAAAAAATAAAATAAAATCTGTTTCTGTGAACAGTTTGTATTTATCAAGTTTTAAGTGGTGAGTGTTGAATAAATAAATGTATGTTTTGAATTTAAAAAGCATATGAAAGGATCATCAAGATTTTCCCATGACAATGTCCAGATTAACTTTTATATATGCAGAAAACACCAAAAACAGAAGTAATTTGAAGAAATTGTATGTAACCTTCTCCCAAGAGCCGTTCTACATTTTTGACATTTTTTCCACTCTGGAAAAACTCTTGTTTCCTCTCTCTCTCTCTCTCTTTCTCTCTCTCTCTCGGTCTCACTCTCTCTGTGTCTCTGTCTCTCTCCCTCTTTTCTTTGTCTCTATCTCTCTGTCTCTCTGTCTCTGTCTCTGTCTCTCTCTTATTTCTTTCTAAAAACTATTTTGCTTCACACACAAGCATATCAACCACATCAAAGATATAAACCATAAGACCCACTTCAGTTCTAAATAAAACACTATAAAAGCAAATAACAACCTTTATAGAACTGGTATAGATGTATTTCTATCAGATAAACATATCCCCAGTCACTAAAAGAGGCCTAAAGATATACATAATAAGAGAATTACAAATAGTCATGTTTCAACTAACAGGGCAATCCAATGGAAGCATTCTTAGAAGTATATCATAAGCCAAAACTGAATTTAAAAGAAATGCAAGGTCCTAGAACAAGATTTTAGCACAAGCAGCTAGAACCTGTGTCTTGCACACTCAGCGGTGCCCCAGCTTTGAACCTGGCACTCAATGAGCTCCTGAGTACTATCTGGTCAGTCTAACCGTGGTGACCCCAACACTGTTGGGAGGCGCAGCAAAGTGAGGAAAAATAGCACAATTCAACGACCAGTCACCATAAGGACATGGAAATAATGGAGTTCCAGAGGGCAGTAAATGGCTCAGCCAGCCCCTGACAGTCTTAGACAATAATGGAAGTTAGGATCAGGTCCTTCCAAGGATCTTTCACGTTTATACACTGGCTAGTTGATTCTTTACAGGGCAGAGCTGCTATTGGCTCTCCCTGTGCTCAGCTGATCATGAGGCACCCGGGAGGGAAGGCAAGTTCTAGCCCTGGCCCACCATTCCAATAGAGCCTCACAAGAAGCCAGAGGAACCCCCCCACACCCTGAGGGCCCATATTTTCAACATCCGCACTCCACAGCTTGTCAGAGCTCCACCCAAGAGAAAAGCCAATCTCTCCCCATTGGTTCATCAGTAAATACATGAGATGAGAGCCTACTACTAAGAGTAAACCACCCACATGGCAGAGTCTGGCAAGCTATCCATGTCATATTTGATATGCCAAAAACCAGTAACAAATATAAACCTCTTTCCCATGACCTGAAGAAATGGTTTGAGGCTCTTCATGTTCCTGGAGCCTGCAGATGCCCTTGAGCTACACTAGCATGTGACAGGACATATGGAGATGTTACTGGTGCCCGCTCGAGCAAGTTGATGAACATCGGGAAGACAAGTAACAAGTGACTCTAAGAAAAACAA
Source organism: Cryptotis parvus (assembly GCA_021461705.1). Classification (NCBI taxonomy): domain Eukaryota; kingdom Metazoa; phylum Chordata; class Mammalia; order Eulipotyphla; family Soricidae; genus Cryptotis; species Cryptotis parvus. Next base: position 30,638 of record JAJIBD010003014.1, read on the forward strand.
AAGCCCAAGAAAAGATAAATGTACCAGTGTACTCAATCAAATTTTCAAAACTTCTCTAAATTAATAGCTAGCCTTTCTGTGGTTATGTGTTTTATTATGCTTTTGTTTGGGAGGAAATATTGAGAATCAGAAATAGAAACTGAATCTTGGTTTTGATTAGTATCCTAATTAGGTTTGGAATCTGTGACAACTTTCTAAGATCTATTTAGAGTAAGTGTTTTTTAAGATCTATTTAGAATATGTTATTTGACATTGGAAAGAACTAATGAACCACATTCCATCAACTTAGAACTAATGAATAATCACATGTTGGAGATATTTGGAACATGTTTTTGTTATTAGTTAGACATAATTGTACAACAAAAACCTAAGCAAAGAGAAATGTAACATTAAAATTATTTTCACAATTTACTGTCAATAATCAATTCCAGCCAAATTGAATTAACAGTGATGGTCTAGCACATAGGCAGTTCTAGAAAGTGTGACCCTAGGGATCCGCAGTCATAGGTGAATAAATGTGACCAATTGTTAGGTCTCGGCAGTGGTTAAAATATCAATTTAGATTTAATGTTTGAATAGTTGAGTCATGCAATGTTGAAAAATAGCACAAAATCCAAAACTCAACAGGGCTGCAGTGCCATGTCTGTTGTCTGCCCACCTACAGCTCAGCCTTCCTGGACCAGACACAGGTAAGCACAAGCTCTAAGTTTGTCATAGCCACAATGGGGAAAGTTCCTGGCACATTTATTTCATAGGAGCAATGTTGTTCTGACACAAAATCATACAAGGATATTACCCAAAAAAAGAAATTCTAGAACAATATCTCTGAAGAATAAACACCTGCACACCAAATTAAGCCTTACATGGAATGGATCACAGGCTGCAATTAAGTGGGATCTATTTCAAGGATTTAAGTATATGGAGATTAAATAACATATTATTCCACATTACTAAAATGAAGGACAAAATCCATGTAATTATCTTAATAGATGCAGAAAAAAAACATTTGGCCAGATTCAGAATCCATTTATGGTTTACAGAAACCCCACTACATTAGGGATAGAAAGAACATACACCACTATTATGAGCGGAGTATACATAACAAGTATATGTATACCGCCCGGGAGGGATGGCGCCCGGGAGGAATGGCGGGTTCTAGCCCTGGCCTGACACCCCAGCAGAGTCTTGCAACAAGCCAGGCAACCCCACTCCATGAGGGCCTCCATTTTCCGTATCCTCGTTAGAACTCCACCCAGCAGACCAGCCTATCACAGCCTGACTCGCTAAGCGGCCGCACAGTTCATCAATAAATGTTGGATTTAGAAATGACTACAAGAGTATGCTACCTGCACGGCAGAGCCTGGCAAGCTACTATATTGTATTTGATATGCCAAATACCAGTAACAATTATAGACCAAATTCCCATGACCTGATGGAATGGTTTGAGGCTCTTTATGTTCCTGGAGCAAGCAGGTGCCCTTGGGCTCTACTTGCATGAGACAGGACATATGGAGATGTTACTGGTGCCCGCTAGAGCAAATCGATGATGAATGGGAAGACAGACAGTGATACAGTGACAGTGATACATAACAGACCAACAGCAAACAATGCACTCAGCGGTAAGAAACTGAAAGGTGACCTGAGGATTGAGAAAAGGATGCTTGTTCATTACTTTTAGTCAACATAATATCGGAAGTCCTAACCTGAGCAATTAAACAAAATTTGAGAATGGAAAAGAAAGGTAAAGGGAAATAAAAAGTTTTCATGTTTGAAAAGAAGATCACATGGCCGCCCACCTACAAGATGGTCAGACTTCTTTGTCAAGACCCTGAGCAAACAGTTTGAGGCTCTTCATATTCCTGAAGCAAGCAGATGCCATTAGGCTACACTGGTTGGCATGTGATAGGGTCAAATGGAAATGTTATTAGCACCGCTCGAGTAAATCTATGAATAATGGGATGTCAAGTGATCAAGTGATGCTCTCATTAACTGCTCAGGACTTCATACCCATCTTTTCAGCTTGGTAAAAAACCCTGGTGCTCCCTAGTTTGGTCTTCCCAGAGCTGGAGCCTGAGAAATCTCTCCATAGAGCCTAGCAGCTAGGAGCTCATGTGGTTTGCCTCCTGGGAGCTCATGTGGATTTCCTCGGGTACTGCCTATGCGTGCTCTAAATCTTTATTTTCCATGTCTTTTAACAGTTTGAAACTGGAGGATGAATCTCATTCCTGCTGTTCCATCAAAGACAGTATCAATGTCATCTTGCACTGTGACAATGCACAGTGACAATCTCTAACCCCAGACCATCTTTCCTGAATGAACAAACTACTCATGGGTGTGCAAGTGTCCCAAGTTCTTTCTCTGGGTCTAGTAAAGCAAGACTTGCTTGTCTGGATCCTTTTGCTATGTTTAATTGCCAATACAATAACTCATTTCAGCAGATGTGCAGAAGTAGAAAAGACACTGTTCCTGGGGGTTTCTAAGGCATCCTGAATTATTCTGGGGTCTCACTGATTCCACAGATATACCCATACCTGCCAAATTTCTTCTTTACCAACAAATGTACATGACTGCATTCAATGCTCAGTACCGCTAGTGCTCCACTTTTATTTTGCGGTTTGAGTTTTTACAAATACATTAAAATGATAGCTTTCCTATTCTGTTTTATATCAACTGTTTTATTTCACATAACAGAAAAGAAGGCAAAAGAGAGCATAAAAGCATTGTCAGAGACATCACTTCAACGGCCTTATTTCAAAGGAAGTACAAGGCACAGAATAAATTAGTCAAAGTCTCACCAAGTTGAGAAAAGAGACATTTAATACAATACACATGGGAGCTATTATTTCTGGAGTTCTTCTGGACCTAGCATTCCTCAAGTTCGCCTTTATACCACCTCACTGGAGTCAGGTCGTAGACGTCACTATCAAAGGTAGGCAAAGCTTTCAGGAGTCGGTGGCAGCCCTTGATAACTTACAGAAAATTCTTATTTATTTAATTGTGTTTATCTTTGTTTTGGAGGCCACACCCAATGATGCTCAGAGGATTCTTGCTGGCTCTGTGCTCTGGGATCACCCCTGCAGGGCTTGGGGGATTATATGGGCTGCTGGGGATTAAACCTGTGTTGGTCATGTGTAAGGCAAGGGTCATGCCCATTGTACTCTGCTCTCCAGAACAATCTCATCTAATCTTCACCACAGCCCCTGGTGGGAGGAATATGGGCTGAGAGAAATAAAATAATTTACCCAGAGTTCAAAAGTAGATGCCATTCAGGGATAACGATCCCGATGAGGTCTGTTGGACTCCAAAGCCTTTTCATTAGGGAACAGTATTTTCACGACATCATGAAGGCAGAGGGGAGGGTAGGGGGGCAAAGAGGACAGCCAAGACAGAGATAAAGAAGAGCAGGCAGGAAGGAAAGGAAGAGAAGAGAATAAAAAACACTTTTAATCAAAGTGTTTAACCTGCAGGTAATTTTTGTGGTTTTTATTTTTCCTGTCCTTCCTTCACACAAAACTGAGCCTTTGAGGGGCAAAGATTGTATGATACAATCCTGTGTTTTATTGTTAAAGACACAATAAATATAGAATATTCAATATATTCATGTAAGACTGAGTGTCAAATGGGCATAAAGTTGCTACCGAAATTTCTTCAAATTTTTTTACTTAGAATCAAATATTGCCTGCTTTTGTAAGAGACCTAAAGAAAGTCACCTCTGGATATACCTTTCTCTATTGTAGTACCACCTAAGATCAATTACTATTTATTCATGAAAATTCTATAATACGGTATACACTGGAATAAAAGACTTTTCTAACAAGACTCTGCTCTGAGTTTAGAGTTGCAATAGCTTCCTTTTTAGCCCAGTTATGGCTGGAGACAAGAGCTTTTGCCAGCCGCCTTTCTCACCATGCTTCAAGTAGACGCAGTGATGTCATCTAAAAGGCTGTCAAGCTAACACACTGCTTTCTACCTATCCCCACACACACATTTATTGTGTAACTAATGCATTCTTTATTGAAAACATGATTATACTTTTATAGATTTTTGTGTTAGTTCCATAATCCAAGCCAAATATTTTTGTCATGAATGTGCCTGTTTTAGCAACTATGGACACAGACGTGGAATAGATACAGACAGATGTCTGGACACTGTGTTCAGACATCTGTCCATTTAGTAATATACTTGGAGCAAATATAACCACAGGCAAAACTCAGGATGCCACTCTTTGAAGGAGGTCAATTCAAATAGAAAGTCTTATCAAAAGCTATGTGTATACAGATACCCAAAGTTTGGGTATATATAGGCAGCACCACTGAATTGTTGAACATGCAGAGAATCGATTGGGGAGGAGTTAGAAATTCTAAATGTCCTCTTTCCAGAAATTGATTCACACATGATTCCTAAATGCTTTTCAGATCCAGTTTGAAACTGAGAACTTGTTCAGGGTCAAGTTCAGTTTGGTATTTCATGGTCCTGAAAAAGAAAATGAACTTTTCAAAAGAATACAATCCCAGTCCTAGTTATTGGCATGCCAAGTGCCAGCATGTATTGGTTTAACATAAAATCTAAAAGATAAATTTAGCTGATGCATTTTCCAGTTAAACATTAACTTTAACGTGTAGTGTAACACTTACATTCCAGGAGGGTAAATGTGTAACTGAGACACACAGTATTTAAAACAGGTGGAAGCCATGCATAGCTGCCTTTGGAAGTTTAATTCCATAGCAAATAATTAAATAGAATTTATAGGGCAAACAAGGAAAAGCACTCCAAATTAAGTTTTGCAATTATTACTGTATAAGACACTTGTCTAGTGCGTTTTGTGTTCATTACCATTACTGTCACAGTTATGCTATTTCACAAATATCTTTTCCTCTGTTAACTACCTCATGTATAAAAAATATATCCAAGATCAGGCATCAAATTTCAAGCAGGTACCCAATAGGAATGTGCTAAATTCTTGGGTCCAGCATTTATATGAAGAGTGCATTAAAACTAGATTTTAGTTCAAAGTTTCTTAAATGAAGCTGTAACTGCCTTTTCAGAAATCCAGCCTCTACTGCAATGAACACAATGACCTCTTTTATTGGGCTCCTTCAGCAGAGTGGCCCCAGTCACACAAGACTAATGATCAAAGTTCTCAAGATTAAAGGAATCAGCAGGTGAGAACTGGGAGAGAGGCAGCGAACACTGATGCTGATGATGGCTGGATACCCACACAGAACACCACAATTCACAGGAATTCAGTTTTCTGTCATTGTTATCCATCACGGTTTATGATGTCAGGGCACAGCCCATAACTAAGCCGCTCACAGTTGAAGAAATCTGAACATCAAGACAAACATTGATTCCTAGAAGCGTTCCTTTATCTTCCTCCATGTGTTCCATCCTTTGACAGGTTGTGTTGAAGGAAGGTGAATGAAAGATGGTAGAGAAAGAGAGGAAACTGGGGTACCTGCTATTAAGGCAGCCTGGGGTGGGTGGGAGGGGGTGGGGTACATTGGTGGTGGAAATGGGGCACTGGTGGAGGGATGGGTGCTGGTATACTGTATTACCAAGAACCAATTATGAACACCTTTGTAATTGTATGTTTCACGGTGGTATAATAAAACATTTAAAAAAAAAAGAAAGATGGTAGAGACATCTCATTGGTGAGTGGGAAGACAGGAGGCTCTTTTTGCAAATGATAGGAGAGGAAACTGGTGAAGGGCCATGACCAACAAAGGAAAGAGAATGAGAGAATTGCACTGAGAATCCTCTTCAAAACTCTGGTCGCCATCAGCTTCCCGACACAATGATCTAGGTACTGGAAGCGGACTGTGGAGATCCCTACCTGAAAAATTCTATTTATTCCTACCCAGATAGAGAGACAGTGCTGGGAACATATTTGGAGTATACATTACTGAAGAAAATCACCATTTGCAAAAATCACTTGTCTTTCTGTTGTTCATCGATTTACTCCAGTGGGCACCAGTAACATCTCTATACATCCTGTCACATGCTAGTGTAGCCCAAAGGGCATCTGGTTGCTCCAGAAATACAAAGAGCCTCAGACCATTCCTTCAGGTCATCGGAATGAGGTCTATAATTGTAACTGTGTCAATATCAAATACAACACAGGTAACTTGCCAGGCTCTGCCATGAGGGTGGAATACTCTCAGTAGTAGGCTCTCTGTGCATTTACTGATGAACTGGGGAGAATCAGCTTTCCTCTTTCATGGAGCTCTGATGAACTGTGAATTCCGGATGTTGAAAATGGTGGCCCTCATGAAGTGGGAGTTCCTATGGGTTCTTGCGAGACTCTGTTGGATGGCGGGCCAGAGCTAGAACTTCGCCTTTCCTCTTCAGCACCTATGATCCAGCTGAGCACAGGGTGAGCCAGAAGCAGCTCTGCCCCATGTGTCTGAGATATTTATTTACAGAAAAAATACAAATGAAAAAGTTTTTTTGTCCCTTCTACTCATGCACAATTGCTCCCGACAGCCCCATTTCTCCTGGTCACACAGTTTCCTCTGGAGCTGGGACTTGGTGCTCAGCCAGTCGACCATGTTTGTGGTCTTCTTTGCATAGCATCCCCTGTTTCTTCTGTTTGCATGGAAACGGGTGTATTCCCAAAGAGGCTTCCAGCAGCCTCTCCTCTGGAGACTCACTCTTTTCCTGATGTAGGAGTGTGGAATAGACCTCTTCCTTCAGCTCTTGTGCTTTATCCTATTGCACTCAACATAAAATTCTCTTTCTTTGAGAAATGAGGTTTGCCCTGCTCTCTCTCTCTCTCTCCTAGTCTCACTGCACAGTCTTAAGTCCAGACCTTCAAAATACACCCTTCCATTCAAGGAAGATCGTCCCATAGCTTGCAGTCATATATAATCTTTCTGTAGTTATATCTCCACATTGTACCAGTGTCTAAAGGAAGATCATTGACCTTCTAGTTTAATGTCTGTTGAAACTAACATTTTCTTCTCTTTCTTCCTGATAAACCACTTTCATCTCCTTCTGGGCTGCTTCCTGTATAAACGATGAAATGAAATATCATACTTTCCTGCCACAGCTTCTTGTAGTTTTAGCTTATCCATCTAAGTTCCTTCAGAGGGGTGTGCTTGGATCTCACTGACAAGCTCTAGTAAATTTCCTGTTTCCTCTGCATCCAGCCACACCAGTTGCCATCTTTTCCTCCCTGAAACACAGCGTTTATAAATGTTCTATATTCCTTTACTTCTCTTGGTTCCTTGTACCTACTTACTTATAAATCTCCAAGTTCTTCTTAGAGAAAAATAGACCACTGGGGAGCATTTCTTTTGAAGCATTTAAGTAAATTTACTCTTCACTGGCCTTTTAATTCAGAACCATAGTTTCCCTTCCCTTTGCCTTCAAACTTAACCCCATCCAACTCATCTCAAAAGGCTCTAACCTCCTATTCATTCCTTGCTCAGAAGATGATTCATAAACAGTCAAAGTCAGCAACTAGGGCTGCTCTAAGTTGTCTATCTCCAGATCTATGACACACTGTAAATACACCAGAGATGCCAAATTTCCTTCTAGGAGAGACAGTTCCTCACTTTGGAGCCCCTTCACTATGCAGGCGCTTCCTTCAAAAAATATTGCATTGTCATTTGCCTGGCTTTTTATTTTATATCTTCAACTTTTTCCTATATCTAGAATTTTTTCTCATCAACATTAAAATAATTTCTCATAAAAGCAAAGCTTTCTCTCTAGTCATGACAGTTTACTCCATTACTTTCTCTTTTCATGATTATGTTGCATCAAGTTTCTCTTCTATAGGCTTCCCACGCTTTGTTATATAGTCTATGAACTGACAAACACAAAAGGTCTCCATATCCACCACACAGCAGTGTCTGAAATTCTCAGTGATCTTGATCTCATTCATGATCCATTCACTCAAAAAAGTTTTCATTTCCACCTTACAGTATCTGTTGCTCTTTCTCTTGCATGCCCATGAAGCAATTCATCATTTTACTTGTTATCAGCATTGTGTAAAGTTTCCTAGTCATATTTCATAAAATATTCTCTCATTTCACAAGATGTATGATTTTGACAACCCCCTATTTCTCAAAGATCATCACAATTCTTTGACATGCCTTCTCCCCTCACCCTCTTTCTCTTCCACTTTCTCCTCCCTTCTTCTCCTATTCCTCCTCCTCCTCTTCTTCTTTTTCTTCTTCTCATTCTTCTTTCTTCTCCTTCTGTCTTCTTTCTTCTTCGTCTTCTTCTTCCTTTTCTTTTATTCTACTTCCTCTTCTTATTCTTCTTCCTCATTATTCTCTTCCTCCTTCTCCCATTGTTCCAGCCCTTCTTCTTCCTCCTCCTTATTCTAATAATACTTAGAAGACATATTGTCTTCAGGTCACTCCTAGACTTCAAGACTGTGCTGCTGTTTTCAGTGGCTCCTATGACCTCTCTATGTCGCCTATATCAAACTCACCCTGCTCAAAATTGAATTTCTAAGTTCCTCTAGACTCTGATTCCTTCCTATATCTCTCATTAGGCCAGTATCACACACCAATAATCAAACAAACAAGGAGCTCTCTTAGTCCTATTTCCTATACTTGGTCACCAAATCTTAGGACATCTTCATTCTGCATATTCCTTTAACCTGCCAGTTTCTTTCGATCTCCTTTTTGCAACCTAGTTCAGGCCATTCTATTCTTTCAGAAAATAGGAAGAACACACAGAAATATAATTCTAAGAATGTCTTTCCCACCAAAAATAGTCCACCAATTTTCACTATATTTAAGATAGAACCCAAAATCCAAATTTGACTCTCTTATTTACATTTTCCACAAAATTAGCTTACTCTCTGGTCCTTCAAGGATTGGATACCACCTCATGCTTTGTCGGGCGCTCTGCCGGGGTCCCGACAGTGCCGGGAAGCGAGTTCCCTTCTACCTCCGAAGCCGGTGAGGAACGGATGAAAACTCAGGAATCCGATGCAGTTTTAAAAGGCTTTACTTATCGCAGGTTCAGGCATACAAATCAGCAAAAGGAAAAACCCGATGCTTAGGATTCCAGGCTAGAACCCCAGCCACGTGTAGGCCAAGATGGCGACCACCACATGTAAAAGCTTCCAAGGGGAATGAACGCTCACAAGGAGAGAGATCCCACAAGGAAGAAGAAGGGAGCGAGAGCGGGAACCGGCTAGTTTATATCCCTGTAACTCAGACCTTCCTCCCACTGTTATGGAAAGCAGGGGAGGGTCCAATGCCCTTAGGTAATCCCTCCCTGCACCTCACCTAGGGCCTTTACTGTGCTAATGTTTTGAGCCGAAATCTGCTTAGGAATGCTTTTTTAGTGTAGAGAAGGGGTTTCTGAGATGGCATGTCTCTGTACCTTGACCAACACCAATGCCAGTTAAATATTTCTCCAAGCCTTCACAAGTCTCCTCTACTTCATTGTAGTTTTATATTTTAGTTGCCTTTGAGTATATCAGGGAGCCATGTTTGTTTGCTTGGAAGCAAACAGCATTTCTCTCTGGTCTAATTACTTAGGTGTCCTACGTGGCCAGGCTAATATGCTGGTAAGATCTAGCTAGTCCCACGATGATTGTGATAGCATGGGAGAATATTTATACCAGCTAGTACAGTATACATGGTCGGATAAACTGCCACATTTAGACTACCCCCTTATCTACGGAGTGATTTGCGGGAGGCAATCCAGAGCAGATGCAGCGGCCCTTAGGAGTCCTGCAACAATGCTTCAAGAACTTCTGAATAATTCTGCTCAGAAATCTCTCTGCCTCCTTTTTTATGAAAGCCTACTCATATTCTTATGACTAGTCTTACTATTTTAAAATACGGGTTCCCTGGGAATGCATATCTGAATGGGAGCAAGTTCAGTATCACCCTTAAAGTCCAGCATGCTATAGCCTCCAGAAATCTAAACTTTTCTATCTATATTCTGAGCCATTGAATGAGGAATACAGATGATATATTAATCACATAGCCCAAACTGCTGATAGGACCTTTTACAAGCCATCATAGATTCTAGAAGTGTGTGTGTGTGAGTGTGTGTGTGCATGCACGCATGCGCACATGTGTGTATGCATATATGTAGCAGGAGAGGCAGTGGAGGGCTTATTCTATATTTACTTGTGGAAATGAGAGCTAGCCTAGATGTTGCTATGAAAGTAATGGAGGTGGAATGGAATATTACATTGTACCTCCAGGGCTGTGATGTTTCTGTACAAAATTCTTCTTCGCAGTAGGAAGAAGCTAGAATCAGAAAAGAGGAGAAATATGAAGGTTCAGGACCCCCTTGTGTAATTTCATCATCAGACTGACTAGTAGAGCATCCTAGTTCCTCACACAGGGCCATAAAATGACCATCTAGATGGGCCTGAAGCATGCTTTCATGTGCAGTGTGAAATTAAAGTCCTAGAAAAGCACCTCAATTCCCTCATGTGCAACTTTTTACTGAAGAAAGAGCAGTGAAAAAATACTCAAAAAGAGACCGATGGTTTAGCCCCTAACAATTTGCAACAGCATACAACTTTAACAACAGAGATGGACCCAGTGGATAAATTTGGGGTAGGGAAATATTGACAAAAAGAGCCCTGATTTTGGTAGCCACTTGCATTCAGCAGATGCAATGAACATCTCATGTGCAGGTAACAAAAATGTTCCTTTTAATGAGTGATGCGATGCAATTCCTATCTTATTGAGTGCTTTCTCATTACACATGAGATCCCTTATGTTAATCTAGTGGTTAGACTTTGCATTAGCTCTGAGATGGCTTGGAGGTCTAGAAACAATTATGGAAGTTGAGTCCTCTAGCACTAAATACTTGGATTAATGTTTGAGGAAACTAATTATGGTAGAAGAGTTTTGAGCTAAAATTTACCCTAGAGGTTTTAAAAAGAAAAAGTCAGAAAAACTCATCAGAAGCTTTGCTTATAAACTTATTTTCAACAGCAATTTTAGGGTAGAAAATAGAGATCAGGTTATGATCCATGAAGTAAATTTATCACTGTTGATAACTCTCACTAACATTAAAAGGGAGAAGCTTTGAGTGTCCAGGATGTGCCATGACAATACATTTGTGATCCTAGAAAAAGGGGCCAATAAAACTTTGGTTTAAGATATGATGAATTAATAAACTGAAATGAATGCCCAAAGTAATAACCAGAGAAACAATTAATGCAAGGAAACAGACTTAACAAGAATTCCAATCTTGAAAGGACACGAGATATTTTAGAATTGAAATATCAATCAATTCAAGTACCTGCTTCATTTTCAAAAAATTCTGGATTCAAAACACACTTCAAGAGAAACCCTCAGTTTTGGAAAGAAAAAACCCATGTTGTAAATGACATCAGTAGGTCAAGGGTTATTCAAAGAAAGTGATAGCAATTAGAATCATCGATTTTGGCTTTTTGGGGTTTTTTTTTAGAAAGTTTGCAGGGGAATAATCTATAAAAGCAAAACATTACTCAGGACATGAAAATGACTTATGAAAATGATGTTTAGGCCTATAGCCTTGTGTTGTGATGAACATCTCTTGAAGAAAATGACTCTTAGCTATAATATGCATATAACTTTAATGGAGGTTTTATTATAATATAACATATTAAAGTTATACATTGTATGATAGATTTAAATCTGATTTTCAATTGAATTTTAGAATTACACCCTATCTATTCTGCTGAGGTCTCTTGGTAATTCACCTACGCCCATATCAAGAACAGTTTTTCTTTCCGTTTTTGCTTTGTTTCTTTTTTTCTGTTTTGTTTCTTTGGGAACACCCAGTAATACTTACATCTTACTCTTGGATCTAGTCAGGGGTCATTCCTGACAGGGATTGCGAGCAACACGGGATGCTGGGGCTAAAATACAAAGCAAGGACCCTACCCACTATGCTATTGCTCTGGCCAAAGCGTTGCTTATTTTTATGTAATCTGCTGTTTTCACTTCATGTGTATGGCAATCATGGTGATGGTTTCATCCTTTTTTATAATGATCCTTTGTTCTACCGACAGACCACAACTGATAACATCACTCAAATTTATGATTCAAGTTCTACACAGATCTGTGGGTCATGTGCAGCCAAAATCATTGATGATTTTCAAATATAGAATGTTGTGTTTCAACTTCTTGTATGACCTGGTCAGCCTACCCTCCTTGCTGTCCCACAAGTCCCTCCATGGGTGGTGGCCTCCTGTTCTCTTACTAGACCCCTGTGTGGTGTGATTCTTGACACCATCTACCCCAGGTCCATCAACTAAAGTGCAGCAGATGTGGCCCTAATATCTTCCATGTGGAAAGAAATATCATTTATAAGTGTACTGGGGACTTCTGAAAGTTATGCAACAGCAGCTGGAAACTTTAATTTTCTCCGACAAAATATATATAATATGGGTGTGAAATTACACAGGGTTGTATTAAGTCCCCCATTCTGACACCTCATTAAATACTTTTCAATGTATTCTCCACCACGAAAGAAAAGGAAAGGGACCACATGCATGAACTTGAATGTATGCGTAGATGATCCTAAAATATTCTGATAGGTGTTCATGTGCAATTCTTCCTAATTTTAGTCCTGCCAGTCAGACTGCATTAGACAAGAGAAAAATGAGTTGTGAGTTTAGGATGAAAGGTTTTAGAGTATAATAAATATCTCTAATACCAAATGTCTTAGCAAGAATGATGTGGCTTGTTTGCGACTTGAATTCTAAAAGTGGCTTCGTTATGAAAAAGGTCATAAAGTTGCTTTTTTAAAATGTCTGTTCCCAACAACAGAGGCAGCTCAACACATTACTAGCCAAGTAGACCCAGGACAAATATATTGTCAAATTAAGGTGGGTTTCATCTTAATAGAGTTTAGACGACGAAAACAGCACAGGAGAGTAAAAGCAAATCGCATGGAATCTTTGATGGCTCTGCTCTCTGCGCTAATCCAGAAAGAACAAATGAGAGGCCTATTCTCCTTGGTAGCAGTTTGAGTGAAGGTGAGATAAGAGATCAAATCTGTGATCCTTCCTCTTTGCCTCTTAAATTAGGTTCTACCTGCCATTCAAATGTCCCTAAATACAAGTCATTTAATTGGAATTTGATTTAATTCTGGAGGGAAATCGGTAAGACCTTCTCCTATATGGACCTTCCCGGGGATCCTTAATGGAATTTTATCTAAGTAGATTTTTTTTCTCAAGGAATTGATTTAAAAGCATAGTCTTCTTGGGAGATAAAATCCCCTATGTAAAGATCTGGACAGGAGTGCAGCTGGTTTATTATGTTCTGAGCTGAAATTGAATTCAAAGCATGACAAGCAAGCAGGAAGACTGAGCAGACCTCTCCTTTTGAGCCTCCGTGCATTTTCTGAATGATGTAAATGGACTGATTGTGTAGCTTTTCAGATTTTGCTAGATGTTTTAGTTCAGAAAAGTCATACTTGTTTATCTTTGAATATTTAGCAGTCTTGAAAAGCTTATGTATACACAGAAATAAAACTGTTGGCACTTTTGTATATCTATTTCCAATGTGTTTTATATGTATATAATTTCATACTTTGACATTTTTCAGATATTATAACTTGATATTTTTATGTCAGGAATATTTGTAGTCAATGTGATTTTGATAATTCAATTAGTGTCTCTTTAAATGCAACAATTTTTTAAACCAGCATCTGATTATTCTTTAGGGTGCTAATATTTATAATTTTATTTTTAAATGACTGAATGAAATCATACACTAATGTTCATTTTAAAAATATCTAGTATTCCTTTAGGATAAATTTTTATGTGTGAACTTGTCAGTTAAGGGGAAATAGACATTAATTAGTAATATTTAGATATAAATCCTTGCTGTGCTAGAATGGAAAGTGTACATGGTCAGTTGTCTCAGCCAAGAAACCTAGCCTTTAAATTCCTCAGAGAAATTTGTCTTAAAGCAAACCAACTATGGAGTCTGCCAATACTTGTGGGAAAAGATCAGGTTTTTGCCTATAAAACTCATCTCACCCCACCCAAGCTCCCAATCCCCACGAAGGAAAAGAGAAATGCTACCTCTTATACTCGCATACTCCGTTAAGCAATCTTTCTTGGGAAATGTGTGTCCGTACCATCTTAGACTAAGTGGTTATGAGTAATATCGCTGATTGGGTCATGTGGAAATTCACTATTTCCACCATCATGGGTCACGTGGTAATGAACTTTCCGCCATCTTGGACTATGAGCCATTAATCCCCATGAAGCATATACTAAATGTAGCTCCCTGCACTGCAACAGACCCCAAGTAGACATTTGCGAACAAAAGGCCACAAAGAGTTCCAGGGTCTGTGTAAGTCAATCCTGGTAGCAGACAAGGTGGGCTATGACCCGGACAGCCGCTTTTGAGTCCTGTGCATGAGTGCCTGAAGCATTGACTAGGCTCCATTTCAGAAGCCACCTCTGACACACAGTGTCCATGCTCGGGCTCAAGTTCCTTCAACAAACCCTTCCTCAATGAACTTAGTCTGGGATAAGGTACTCTGACCTCTCAGCAACTCCTATTGTCTAGGGAGACAAAAAAATGGGTCCCCATAATGTGAGGAGGGCAATGTTAGGTGGAAAACTGTAGTCATTCGATCTTTTCATAGTCATTTGTGCTCAAGTTATAGTCTGAACAATTTCTTGCAAGTCCAATATGCATATTTTTCATATGTGGGAACTTGTTTTTTTTTTTTTGTCTAAGACACAATTTTTTCTATCCTGGCACTTCCCTACCCAAGTAAGCCTGCCCTGTGAATTACGGGAGGCAGAGGAGCACCCTTGATCCCCACCTGCAAGCCACATCTAGTCCCTTTACTAGAGCCCTGAGTATGGCAACTGAAAATACCTCCAGATACTGTTGATTATTCCCTAACGGGAAAACTGTCCACAAGTGACTTGATCTCAAATTCTGCAAATATTTTCTAATCTGAGAACATTAATTTAATTAACGGGATTTTTATCAAAGCATTTATTTAGTCTTCCTTTTAGGTAAATTGTTTTAACTAGGGCTTATTGCCTTCTTCAAGACTGAAGAAGCTTTAATTAAAAGTTTATGCGATTTTGAATCCCTTTTTCTTCTTGAAAAATGGTACCCCTGAAATGTAAAAAAGTAAAAGAAAAAGAAATAAAAACTGATCGGCCTGAGACTTTTAGCTTAGATAATGTGACAACCCCATACTGTTATGTTGCTGAACATGAACCTTACAAATAGTTTTGTAATGATCAGAACCCCTGACTCTTGGATAGATGAGACTGGTCAGTGGAGAATTTCCAACATGCTACCTACCTATTTTCTCAGTATTGTATTTAAAGACACATGCTCCTGATGATGTTTCTCCATCAGTTTCTGTGCACACTATGTGTGGTTATATATATGATTCATGTTCTTCACCAGCAGGTACACAATATTCGAATAGTAATTTCCTCTTGAAAAGTCATAAATATAGAGAGACATATTCTCCCTAACTCAGTAGAAAGATAGGCCACCATCAGCCCTTCGAAAGCTTAGTTCAGAGCCCATGCTAGTCAGATTCACTTCCCACATGATAACTTTTTGATTGCCATAAATCCCTTCTTTTCTCTCCAGCTGTTCCTGCAATGTCTGGAGGAAAAACTCTGAGGAATACATTTCATTGCGCACAGTCCCATTCGCAGATTCTTCGGCTTGTCACCTTGTGGGAATAGTACCCTGGAGAAGACTCACCTATGACTAAGGTGACTTATTCCCAGACCGGCAGAGGTCTGGCAACCGGAAGCAGCCATTTCCTTCACACCCAAATATTTTATCAAAATTGGTAATTACTTCACACAACACCCGAAAAGAGAAGAACCACTCTGGAACTAAAGCTGTAGATGAGAAAGAAATATACTATATTTATTTTTGTATGTTCCCAGAATCACATTTAGAATTTACTCTGAAACACTTTCTTTTTTTTTGGAAATGATAGTAAATTTAATATACAATCTAAACTCATGTATTTATATATAGGTATAATGTGGTATATATATCACGTACACTTATATACTTTATTTTTATTTTTTTAAATGTAATGCACAAGGGCATATTTTTATTTTATTTATTTTATTTTTTTTATTTTTTAAATTTTTTTTATTTTTACAATTACAAAGATATACAATTAAAAAGTTCATATTTGGGTTTTGGTCATACAGTGTTGCAGCACCCATCCCGCCACCAGTGCCCATCTCCCACCACCAACATCCCGGTTCCCTCCCCCTCCCCCAGCCCTCCTCCATGGCAGGTTCTTTATTTCTTTCCATTTCTCTCTCTTACTCTGAAACACTTTCAATTGAAAATTTAAAAGGGTTTCAAAAGAATGGAGAAAGATAGCATTTCATGAATGAATTTTTCTCCAGTTTCTGTTACATACAAAACAATTAGCAAAAAGGGAAAAAGAGATTAATAATTTTATATCAATGTAAATAATTTTAAAATTATACAGAAATCAATAGTGACTTAAACCAGTTTGGAAACAGTTAAGATATTTACTATTTGAAATAAGATACCTTTTTAAATTAAGAACCCATATGTGTGTATGCACATACATAAAATGGGTCTACGAACACCATACACCATAAAAAACAAAAAAAAAAACTTGATATGGAACTTAAAGGAATGTGTCACTGCAAAATACAATAAGTGCTTTAAAAGAACCCATAGAAACCACTAATGTAACGAGACCTGTTCCTAAGAAGTGATTTTTGGGGTGATAAGTTAAATACACTAAAATAGGTGCTAAACGAGAGCAGAATGGTTTTATAATATATAACACAAGTCTAAGTACAAAGGACAGGGTTTCTCATTTATCAGTGACAGAAGCAAATAGAAAGGCCGACCTAAATCTTATCAGCTATGCCCTTAGCAGGGTAAGCAAGGAACAGCTACAAATATCAAAAGCAGAAACAACATAAAAAGCTTGGTGCATTTGCTTGACTGATGATAATCAGAGTAGCCTCATAATACTTTTTTATGTCAAGGAAAGGAGTCAGAGGCATTCCATAAATAACACCCTTTGGCATGTTCTTGTCCTTTTAGCAATAAGTATAGCCAATTTTCAAATGAGCAAGAAAGAATATGAATAAAAAATCAGTCTAGATTTTTAAAAAACAATTCATTGTTCTCTTCAAATGACAAAGTGATAATAAGAGACAAATGAAGTTGCCTTTGACTGTACAGGAGATGCTACTGTCATAAGTGAATGACACAGCATGAAGGAAATGCATCTTCTCTAATCTCTGGAAATGGGATCTGAGTATAGGACCCTTAAAACATACACACAAGGAAAATGAAAGGAATAAGGTGATATTATCACAAAGCAAAGCTATGATCAACTCCTTCAGGCACAAGAGAGTCTTCCTACCAACAATTCAAAAGCAGATAATGATTGTCTAGTGGGAGGGAGAGAGACAGAGAGAGACAGGGACAGAGAGCTAGGGATAGAGAGACAGAGATAGAGAGACAGATTGACAGAGACAGATAGACAGAGACAGAAGACAGAGACAAAGAGACACAGAGAGTTAAAGAAACAGAGACAGAGAGATATACACAGAGAGACCGACAGAGAGAGACAGATTGACAGAGACAGAGAGATAGAGACAGAAGACAGAGACAGAGAGACACAGAGTCACAGAAACAGATAGGGACAGAGAGACAGAGAGATAGACACAGAGAGAGACAGAGAGACTTAGAGAACTAGAGACAGAGATAGAGGAAGAGAGGAATCTACTAAAAACCTTATTGAAAAGCAGCCCTGGGATATCTGGCGGTTCCATTCAAGTAGATCTAGGGTAGAACCTGAGAAGGAGCATTTTGCAACTTCCTCATCCATTCTAGCTCAGGCAAATCCTCAAACTTCATGCGGAAGCACTGTTAAAATTGGTGACTCGGAAATATGGATGTGGCCTTCACTAGCAGAAGAGACTAGGTTTCTTCCTCACTGCGTTTCCTTTGTTCTGCCAGAAATAAGTGCTGAGACTGCACAGCACTCTTGGAAAGTCATGAAACGACAGTGTCCATGGAAATAAATCTTGGAATGCTGCTGTTTCTCAGCTGTGTTCCAGAGGAGTAAGGGTGATAGGAGAGAGAAAAGAGTTGACTGATATGGATATTTCTATATTATTCCTTAAGTGGGAAAGGCTGAAGTGAGATAGAAATTCCAAAATTGGATCATTATTTAGCAGTCCTATCCAGAAACTCAGAGGCTCAGGGAGGATAGCCATCATGAATTCAGAAGAATTAAGAAAGTCGGGTGTGACATTTCCCTCTCTCCTCCAGAAAACTGCATATTGTGTTGCTTATTTCAGTCACTAAATAAGATACTGATCAGTCATACTGCTTATTTCAGTTATAAATACTTACAGGTCAAATTCTGTGCAAGCTCTGACACAAACACCACAAGAATTGTGGATATCGGCACAGGTTGTGAGACTGTTTATTGTGAGGATGTTGTTGAAGCAGAGATCCTCATGTATAAGATGGCAATTTTCTCCTCCAGCTGCTCCCTGAAACAATGTAAATATAGTGCTGGAGCACAGCAGTCAATAGACTCCATACATGGGAGCAGCTTTGGTTGCCGTGACTGTTATAATTACAACTGTACACGTCTATACCATATGGACAACTAAATGAGTACTGAAGTCTCATCATGGCCAGAAGATAATCAAGTGATAATTGAGCATTCCATCAGCTGTGCCATCTCTGATTCCTAGGTTCTGTCTACAACTTTGTGTAGACTGTCGCTAAGAGTATCCGTTGACTTTATGCACAGAGCACAGTATGGTCCATGATCCGTGCCTCTTGGGAGAACAAGGAATGCGTTCCATGTCCTTAAGAGTATCTCTGCACAGAGAGCAGCATGGCCCATGATCCATGCCTTTCAGAAGGAGAACAAGGCACGTTCCCTGCAAGCTGTCTGGGTTCTAGGATTATGACATAATGCCATAGACTGAATGGCATAAACATCATGGAGTGGGTCAGTGCGACTGTACAGCAGGGAGGGCGTTTGCCTTGCATGCAGCCTACCCAGGTTTTAAGCCTAGTATCCCATATGGTCCCAAGCACCTCCAGGAGTAATTCTTGAGTGCAGAGCCAGGAGTAATCCCTGAGCATCACAAGGTGTGAAGCATAAAAGCAAAAAAAAAAAGAGTGCCCACAGTCTGCAGGTGGGCATTCAAGATCAATGTACCGTCAGGTCTGATGTCTGATGACAGTTCCCTCCTCATTTGCTGTCTAGTTAACTGTCTTCTCGCAGCAGCCATAGTAGCTGAGAGCTAGTCAGCCTCTAGCTCTTGAGGAACTCTAATCCTTTCACCAGGATACTGCTTCAAGATCAATTCAACTCCCAAAGCCTCTCCACGCCCCAGACACCATAACTTGGAAATAATTTTTAAATCTGTTAGGAAAAACAAAGTTATGAAATTTGCCTATAAATGGGTGGACATAGAGAGAATCATGCTGAGTGAAATTAGCTAGAGGGAAAAAGAACAGATATAGAATGACTGCAATTATTTGTGGGATATAAAAATGATACCAATATCCAAGACCAGGCAAAACATGGATCAGTAGGTCTTTTCAGTGGGTGGTATCTACTGCAAGTGTGTGGGAGTCAGAGAATAGGTAAGACAGAAAGAAAAACAGTGTACTAATAATTGTTGGAAATTATAATACCAGCCTAGAATTGAACATTGAATGTAGGCAAATGGATATATATGATAACCTCTAAATCTATGTATTGCAAGTCACAATGTGTAAGAGAAGGAACGAGAGAGAGAGAGAGGGAGAGAGAGTGAAAAGAGAGAGAGAAGAGGCAAAGTGCCTGTCATAGAGGTAGGCTGGGGGAGGAAGGAGGGAATCAGGGGACATTGGTGGTGGGAAATGGGCACTGGTGGAGGGGATGGGTGCTTGGAACACTATATGACTCAAACCCAAACATGAACATCTTTGTAATTGTATATCTCACGGTGGTATAATAAAAAAAATTTCAATCCAGTTTTTCAATATTGAAAAGATTGTTCTCCATTCAGTCCACCACAGCGAAAATTGTGAAGGTAGCATGGCAATTCTCAAGGGACAGCAGCGGAGCACTGGGCAGGACGGGCTGACATCAATCTAGGATCCGCTGGTGGATCCCAGCCTAGAGC
The DNA here is from genome assembly GCA_021461705.1 of Cryptotis parvus. NCBI lineage: Eukaryota > Metazoa > Chordata > Mammalia > Eulipotyphla > Soricidae > Cryptotis > Cryptotis parvus. Next base: position 50,772 of record JAJIBD010003014.1, read on the forward strand.
TACTCTTTGGTGCCTTAGTCCCCTTGCTGCCCAAATGTAACCTGTTTCCTCTCAGAGTTTTCTATTGTGAAGGTTAATCCCAGGTGCAGCAGTCAGGGTTTCTGGTCAGACCATAATAATAATATTGCTAGAAAAAGGAAGGATTTGGGGAAAACGAAGCAATATATAAATGGGCAGGCCATCTACTCTCCCCACATGCCCAGTCTCCCACAAACGCTCTCCAGGACCAGGTTCCAGAACTTCCAAACCCTATTAGTGACTAAAGCAGGATCGGTGAGCTTGGCCTTCCCCCAAACCTGCACAATAAGGACATTACCGGTGGCAGGCAAGGAGGAAAAAAATAGGCATTTTCTCCAAAGCAGCTGCTTTTCTCTTAAAATATACCCAAAGAAGGGCAGCAGGGCACTCCCTGCTATTTTTAATTTCTAGAGTCTTAACTTGGTACAAATGAATTAATATCATCAATTAAATGGGGGGAGGGACAACTTATTAAACATTTATAGACAGAAAATTGTAGAAATTATGAGCTTGAACAACCTTGAAGCAATATTCAGATCTTTTAGGCAGCACCATGCACTCTTCAAATTATGTAAATGAACTTAAGAAAATCTGAATTCTTTCCAAAGAAGGAGTCTCCGGGCCCACAAATGTATGGATCTTTCCAAACCGAGGACTCTGTGACATATACTTACTCATTTTTTTGGTTAATCAGTGAGAGAAACCACTTAAACTCCCAAGAATTGGAAAACAGAGAGTTCTAGACCAGAGTGAAAGAAGTCGTCCAGTGGCCTTTACCGGAAACTAGAGGGAGGGACCTCCCGTATGTCTGCGAATAATGGCAGAAAGAATCAAGCTCTCCTTGTGTATAGACAGCCATTGTAATGGCTATGTCAGGCTTTCCCTGGAATTTAGTACCAAAGTACTGAAAAGGGAAACTATTTAGTATATGAGGATCTGTCGGGAGCTGCTGGGGTCCCCAACAGTATCAGGACAGAAGTTCTCTTCTACCTCTGAGGCCTGGGAATGAAAACTCACGAGTCCGGCACAGTTTCAAAAAGGCTTTTAATAGTACAAAAGCTCTACCACCATAATCCAATATAATGAAAGAACTCTAGCTCTGGTCAAAACTTAGACCATACACGAGAGGCCAAGTCTTCCCACCAAAGAGAGAGGATCTCACCCGAGAGGAGTCCTACCCAAAAGGAAGGGGTGAGAGCCTCAAGACAGTCCCCTTATATACACCAGAGTAATCCTAACTTTTGACAGGGAGGGTCCTGTCAACAAAGAACCAGAACAGCTTCCCTCTCCCAATACCAACCCCCACCCTATTTCCCACCCACCCACTGCCTCTAGGACAGGCACTTTTTAGCAACTTTTGACACTGGGCTAACAGCACTGTTTTCAATACACTCTCATGCCAAACACTTCACTATATTTCTCCACTCTTTTCCTCTTTAACACTTCTCCCCACCATTGTCGTATTATTCCCTGTCCTAGCCTCTCGGCCCCCTCAAGTGGCATTTCCAAAGGAGACCAAAACATAGAACAGAAAAGGAAGAAAAAGGGAAACAAAAAGAATCATTCTCACAAGCACATGCTAAATCATAGCAAAGTTATTTTAAATTGATGTTTTAATAACAAGTAAGGAAGAAGTAGATTTTCATTAGTTTGGTATATTGCAAATATTGTGAGTATACTGAAGTCCATATGGTATACGTTTGTGGTCATTAGGGTGAGTTCACAACAAATAGGACCCACTTTCATGAAACTGCTTAGGAAGTGAAGCAGCACTATGCTTTGTGGTAGCAATTCCTCAGGCCTTAAGAGACAAGGTTTGTGCTATCTTGCTATACCTAATTATCACCAACCACCAATTAGGAGACTTCAAATCAATCATCTAATATGATGTGATCTCCAGTATTATGAGTGTTGTGTGTTCTATGCAAGATTTACAATAGTGATCAAGGATTTTATTATAGTGACTCATAAAACATTAACTTCAAGTCAATGGAATGCAGTTTCATCTTTTTCTTCCTGCAACCAGAGATAAGTTATGAGTGCAACGTCACAGTGGAGAAAATAAAATGTAGTTCACTAGAAATGGCAAAGTTCATGCCCTTTGGGAGCCCATATGGAAAATGGAAATATTAGCTTACCCTTGAGAAACGACAGGAGGAAATGGATTTACATTACAGAGAGAGAGGACAACAAAACAATTTTCATCCTGTGCTTCCCTCTGTCACCCCAGCCAGGAGAACTATCCAAATGGTGAACCAGAGAACCAAGTGAGGAAAATAAAGAAATTGTCTGGCTGGCCATGACGTTGCCCCTAATATAGAAAAAAACATCAAGGAAAAAAGTATGTGCCTCCTGTTTGTTTATTTATACATTTAAAAAATTTTACATCATTGGGACCAAAACAAGAAAAATTTAAGCTCAAAGATCCATTATCAGTACTTTCAAGCAAAGTTAGAAATTAGTCGCTAGTAACAGTTGGAGAACTATGGTGGTTATAGCAGCAGATCTCAAGACATTGTAAAAATTAAGCCAGTGTTGATTTGCTTGGAATAACAGCCCAGCAGTTAGGCCATACATTCCGTATTGCTTGTAGATCCAGCAGTTAAGCTGTGCCTTCCTTGTTTAGCTTCTGGATTCAGTTTATTCCTTCATCACTTCAAATAAAATCACCAAACCAATCCAAACCAAGTTGCTCCCAACTTAATTTGTTGAAAATTCTCTCAATGTGTCCAGAAGCCATACAAAATATTTAGCATAGACATTTGGTTGAAAACAAACCCAAAAAAGATGGTGAAATGGTGCAGACTAGATTGAATGTCAGGTCCTGCAATTTCACCATCAGCTAGGGGAAAATGAGGGAGTCTCATAATTATCCTATAAAAGTTTTCCTCATCTGGGGTAATGAGAACTAGGGATAAAGATGATTTAGGGAAGACGTAAACTATTCAATTAGTGACATAATAAAGAAAAATAGTGGAATGGAAGAGAATACATTTCGGCACAATGTTTGGGGGAACTAAACAGGAGAGAGAAGAAAAACATAGTCAGGATAAGTAACTAACAAGGAGAAAATGTAGTGAGAGAGAAAAATGCTAGACAGTCTAAGGAAAAGGAAGAATAATAATGCAGGAAAGTAAAAGTAGAGGGCAGAAACCGAAGAGGGATTATTTCGGATTAGAAGCAAATCCCAAGCATTGAGGAGCAAAGATTCCATAGGTATTTCCTTGGTATTTCAGGGGTGAGTCTCTAGTCAACCAGAGATTGGGGAAGATAGTTCACATTTATTTTACATTACCATCCAGAAAAATAGCACACAGTTTTCAAAAAGTTTATAATAATTATACAGCAGGAGTTAGTCATTGAAAGTTTCCTT